>BLSH010254406.1:865326-922092 GCA_018402905.1 Glandirana rugosa
AAAAACACCCTGGGTTTCGTCGACGGAGTATGAACGGTTGATAGGACCAAATTTATAGGAACAGGGAACTTCAAAATCAGGACACGACACATGGCTATAGATTCACCCTTCACGACGATGATTACGACGGGTCGAGACGGGACAACAAGACATGTCTACTGAGTGGACGTCTGGGACACAAATGTACATTTATTGGCCGTAACTATACATTTATCGCCGCCATAACTATACATTTATCACCACCGGCCGTCGTAACTATACATTTATCTCCGCCGTAAGTATACATGTCAGGACGAGTGGTAATAACCGTGGGTACTTCAAATACATGTATAACACCTTATAGATGACTTCCTTTACATAGTTTAATTGGTTGTATAATGATGTCTATCGAACCTATCTGTAGTAATATGTTGGTTAATTTGATACATTTCCTTCAGTAGATATTCCACAATATGTACATAAACTTCATGGGTGCCAATAATGGTGAGCAGGACTGTACATATGAATGCCGCCTCTATTTACATATCAATGCTGCCGGCCACCACTATTTACATATCAATACCGCCGCTATTTACATATCAATGCCGGTTATTTACATGTAAACACAGGGTCTGCAGGTGAGTCATCTGTACAGAACAACAGGGCAGAGCTGGGCAGCATTAGTAGCAGCACTTCCCACTTAGATATCGGTACACAGCACAGGACTAAAACTTCAAGGGACAAGGATATTTAAACCAGGATAGTTGGCAAGTATGAGGCAGCTGCTTTGGGTCCCACAAAAATGAAAGGGCCCAGGGCAGCTGTCCCTTTTGCCCTGCCTTAAAGACGGCCCTGACTCCAGCTCAAACTTTTTTTTTAATATTGCATGGAGTGTATAAAAGTTAGGTATTGCTGTTGTGTCCCTCATTGGTGAGATTTCCTTACATTTCAATCCCCAGAGACACAACAGGAAGTAGATATCTATCCAAAATACGCACGGGGATCCCACATTTGACAGTTATCATCCAATATTATTAGATACTATAAAATATGCCCCCATTGGAAGATTTTGCCTTTATTCCTGTTTTTGTGACAACTGTCATTTTTAGATTAACCCTCACAGCTGCGGCCAGGACGGTCATACCTCGCCACTGGAAGACAACTACTGTATCTTCCATGGGAGAGTGGGCTACCGAGCTGGACTCTATCAGAGATCTTGAACGGCTGTTGGAGCAGGAGGCAGGAAAGGAGGATCAGTTTCCTTTATCTGGACCACATGGTCTGTGTTTTGGTACTCCTCCAAGTTTATATCATGGGCCAAAAGTAACAATGCACCCATTTCTTCATAAACATGACATGTATCTTCAACATGATCTTATCTTGCTTTTATATCTTGCCTAGTCCATATTTCCCCCTTTCTCTTTGATATTCTCCTTTGTTTCCTTTGTTCATATTCAATAAAGCGTCATTAAATATTTTGATGTGAGACCCTCTCCGCATACATCTACTTCAGGTGAATATGGTTATCATTTCACAAAGTTTGAATTTACATTATGTCTACTATTTGATGCCACAGATGGTGTTCTGCACCTTTTCTTTTATTCTCTCTCCCTCCAGTTAAAGCGGTAGTGAACCCCGCTTGGTAATTTTTACCTGCAAGTAAACCTTTAATAAGGCTTACCTGTAGGTAAAATAAATATCTCCTAAACATGCACTGTTTAGGAGATATTCACCCTGCATGCAGCCAGTGACATCACTGGCGCATGCGCTCTGAAGGTCCGGCATACCTTGCCAGAACTTCAGAGCTTCGTCCCGGAACCAAAGGCTCCCGCGCGCATGCCACACCACGACTACACACTTAGGGGTTGATTTACTAAAGGCAAATATACTGTGCACTTTTAAAGTGCAGTTGCACTCTGCAAGAACAGTTGCTCCAGAGCTTATTAAATGAACAGAAACTCTTCTGACTTCCATCATCCAATCCTGTGCAAGCAAAAATGCTGTTTTTTTTTCTTTGCACATGATTGGGGATTCTTTGCAAACTGAAGCTTTACCTCATTTACTAAGCTCTTCAGCAACAGCACTTGCAGAGTGCACAGGCTATTTGCCTTTAATAAATCAACCCCAAAGTGTTCTCTTGCTGCTTACATTCATAATTAGCTGCATGCATTTATTTAGGCAGCTGCTCACTCAATATTATCCTTATTCTTAATTAGAATATCTTTAAGGGAGACGGTACATCTTGGGGAATCTCTGCATTCCTGTAATTCTGGTGACTGTACATCTACCACGTCTGCAGCTTCCTACAGGAACTGTTAACACGTTACATGGTATCAGAAGTCACAACGGGGAGTTTAAGCCTTGCATGGTAGATGGAAAATTCATTCTCTGGTATTTGGAGGACGTATCAGCATCGGATGGAAACACAAGATCTTTTTCTCTCCTGTGCAGAATTCTGTTTAGTTTCCTCGCTGGCGCAACTGTGATACTGATCTGTAAAATTAGAGAAAATATTGCCTATGGTAACCAATTACATCCTAGATGTAATTTTATGCACTGGGATCTGATTGTCAGCTGTGGGCAATATAAAACCTTCCTTTCTTCAAATACATTCATCGTAATAGATCCCTATAGCACCAATCTATTACACAGAACTACATGTATTAACATCACTATGCATAGAAGCTCACAATCTAATGCATTTTTTACTCTCCTGTGCACACTTGGAGCAATTATGGGTGATGCAACTTAAAGTGAATGTAAAAAAAAAACATTTTTTTCTGGTAGAGTAACAAATGGATAACACCACTGGCACACAATTTTTTAGCTGTCGCTGTCCAGCCAGGGAGATTTCCCTTCACTTCCTGTCCTTGGGACACAACAGGCAGTAAGAGGAAATCACTCCAAAGTGAGGGTACTCTTAAAGGCTAAGTTCACCTTTTTTTAAATTCCAGCTATCCTATGTACCAATATAGCAATAATGTACCATACTTCTTTTGAAAAAATAAAACAGCTTTCCATTTATTCTACACACACTTACCTCACTGACTTCATTGCTGTTTAAAAACACTGTTCCATTACTACTGCCTTATGCCCCGTACACACGATCCGAAAATCGGACGTAAAATACCGCTTTCGAAGCGGTCTTACGATAATTAGATCGTTAGTACAGAGCTTTCAAGAGCCGATCACGACAGTTCATCCGATGTTTTCCGTCCGGACATGATCGGACATGCAGGAAAAATTTTCTCGCGCGGTGCCCGATCGTACGATTTTCGTTTCATCAGTACAGCTGTCGTTCAAAAATGCAATACAAATACACTGGAACACATCACATCGCTTCCGATTTTTTATTCTGTCGTGCGAGAATTTTCGTGACTAAAGTAAACTCTTCCGATTCGATCTGAGATTAGCATGCGAAAAAAAACGGACGATCTGTCGTCCGATTTTCGGATCGTGTGTACGGGGCATTACTTTCTGGACAGAGTGTAAGTCATGACACAGGAAAGAGTTGACCAGCTGAGCTCATTAGCACTCACCCTGCATCATCTACCCTCCTACCTGTCCACCCACTTCCAGGTGCATGTTTTTTAAATGAAATGCAATCAGTCAGTGATCACCCTTCTCACTAAATACACAGGCATCGATTTTTATTTCCTACCTTAACTTTAACTTTGCATAGATTGTTAATTTGGCATTTTGAAGTGTACAGGAGATGAGAGTTAAGATAACAGCCTATGTGGATAGACCTGTAGTATTGAAAACAGGAGAAGTGTGTCCTGGGTTCTGTAAAATTCACCATACACTATACAATCTGATTGTACAATATCTGTACAATGTCCTTTAGATTTACCAGAAATATGGATTAGGAATACCCACCTATCTATCCACCCACTCTGTATCCAATCAGACAGACATTTGCACTACATAGTTGATGGTAGATCTAAAGGAGATTGCGCAATCCGATTGTATAGTGTGTGTTGAGCTTTACATAACCCAGGACACACTTATCCTGTTTTCAATAATACAGCTGGTAGGTAGGAGGGTAGATGATGCAGGGTGTGTGCTAATGAGGTCAGCTGGTCAACTCCTTCCTGTGTCATGATCTATAGTCTGTCCAGAAAGTAAGGTAGAAGTAATGCAGAAGTGTTAAACAGCCATGAAGCCAGTGAGTTAAAGCAGAGTTCCACCCAAAAGTGGAACTTCTGCCTTAAGCACTCCTCGCCCCCTTACATGCCACATTTAGCATGTATTTTTTTTGGGGGGGGGGGGGGAGTAGGTACCTGGTTTTGACAAGTACTTCCTGTCCCTCTTCCTCCTTCCATTGCTGGGCCGTCTAGGCGACTCCTCCTCTCCCCCTAGGCGGCCCCTCCCTCCTGGCAATCTTCTGGGACATGTCATAGGTCCCAGAAGATTGCCTGGCCACTAGGATCGCGCAGCGCAACTCACACATGCGCAGTGTGTTCCCAGCTGTGAAGCCAAAAGCTATCACCACCAGGCACTCACAGTAGTAATGCCGGCGCCGGGGAGGGGGAGAGCAGCGAGGCTCCAGGTGGCCACATCGCTGGACCGTGGGACAGGTGAGTGGCTGTTTATTAAAAGTCAGCAGCTACACTTTTTGTAGCTGCTGACTCCTAATAAACTTACAAATGTGTGGAATGGTGGAACTCCGCTTTAAGCGTGTGTAGAATAAATGGAAAGCTGTTTTATTTTTGCAAAAGAAGTACATTAATGCTATATTGGTATATATGGAAGCTGGAATTTAGAAGAAAAAAAAAAAGATGAACTTATCCTTTAAGCAGGCCATACACTGCAAATTTTAGCCAGTTCCCGATGAAAGAAATTAGTAGAGGGCATTGGTATTGTAATCTGGAGAGCTCCAGATCACCAGCCACCGGCAAACAAAAGAGCAGCTTTCTTCAGCAAAACTAAAGCAAATAGTCCATAATCCTGGTATAATTAAAGCAAAATAATGGCTCACTGCCAATATACTAGTTGCAGCTTGGGTTTAGGGTTCCCGTCTGCTTTGGGGTACAGGAAAAGTCGCAGGAGCTCAGCAAAAACAGAATCTCAGTCACCAGATAGTCCACACTTGTTCACATCTGTGAACCACTCCACGCTACCTCACAGACACGTTCTGACTACTTCTACAGTTTTCAAGCCTTCCTTGTAGGTGAGTTAAACCTTTCAGGACCTAAGCCCCTGTAATCAGAGTTAGAAGGCTTTTTCCCACCTAAAGGCTCTTCAAACTTCTGAATTCCTGGTTCCAATTAAGAATTTACCAATCCAGAGAATATTGAAATCAGTCCCTTCCTCTCTGACCGAACTATCCCAGAACCCCTCATTCTGCGTACGTGAACAACCCCGAGTTTTTAAAAAAGTGTCTTGAACTCTCCTTTAAAGGGAGCATAACCCAAATAGTGGGGAAATATTTCTCCTGTCCACGACCCATTCCTGGTGTCCTGTACAGTACATATATCGTATGGCAGTGGCCAGCTTCCTTTACCTTTTTTTACAACACTTTGCCTATTAGCCCTAAAAAGGATCAGAATTCAACAAGATTTACCCCTAGACTTCAATGGGAATCACCTATGAGTTTGGGATTGCTGAACTATAACCTCCCTGGCGATATGATTATGTCAGATTTTTGCGTCTCAAAGCAGTACATTTTTTCGCATAGAAATTTGGCGTTTTATATTGTAGGCCTGTAATTCTTAGGAATAACTCACGTAAGACAAGAGTCTAGTAGACATTCCGGGTATGATAAATTTTTAAATAACGAAATCATAAATTATAGTATATACGAAAAAAAAAAATAATAAAATAAATAACTATAAATAATTATCAAAAATAATAATATAATAATAATAATACAATTTATTCAATAATGTAATCAAGTCAAAAACACTGAAATTTGCTCAGTTGCAGAATTGTCGCTGTCGTCACTTTCAGTGTCTGATGATAAATTTCATCACAAATCAGTATCACTCAATTCTGCAAATGATTCTTATTTACTATCGCTGTTTTCTAGCTGGTCAAAAAACGTTTTTTATGTAAAGGGACGCTTTTTGGATGCCATGGACATTCTCAAGTTTACTCAAAGAATGACATATATAATATAAAAATGCAGGCAGGGCACTGGGCAAAGCAAAAGGGACAAAAGGGATGTGAAATGATTTCTTACAGATTACAGTGTACTGTATGTGTTGTGTGTTTCACTTTTTGAATTTGCCATCAGGCTCCGCCCCCATGCGACACGACGCTCGCAGTGAAGGGAGCCCGGCACACAGAGGCATCGGGCAGAAGACACAGCCCGCGGACACAGCGGGGGGACATAGCTGGATCCAGGGGACAAGGTAAGTAACATTGCTTGGATCCAGCGATGCGATCCCAAGTGTGGCTCGGGGTTACCGCTATTTGTAATGTAAATTCACCCCGAGCCACACTTGGGAAAACTGCCAGGGAGGTTAACCACAAAGACCTGTCGGTAGGTTAATTGGCTCCTGTCTAAATTGGCCCTATTAAGTGAATGTTTGAATATTAGGGACCTTAGATTGTAAGCTCCTTGAGAGCAGGGACTAATGTGAATGTACAATATATGTTTAAAGCACTGCTTAAATTGATGTAAATTGATAAATACCTGAAATAAATAAATACATTCCAGTCCATGGCAAACCAAACTTGGACAGATTCACCCATCACTAATAATAGTATTCAGTATATAGATTTACATGCAGACCAAGCTGGCAAGGAATAGTGAAAGTTGCAGGGGTTGGGACAAACCATATACCACTGCTGGGTTGTTCACAGTAGTTACCTATTAATCATATGGCTCAAACCCTTTTCCAGAAGAAACTGTTGCTGTTACTGCATAAAATGTGTTCGCTGGAGTCGGGCTTTAATTCCTTAGTTGCTCTCTTAAAGTCAATTTAACAGACCACATCATATATGTTATTTTTGTGATCATGGGGAGCTGGGAGAGGATGTTGCATATCTCACAATATGGTGTCATATGGGCACCCTGTTGGAGGATGTGGTGACACCTTACATTGATCTTGTATACTGCACATATTGAAGGCTGCAAAACCATGTTGCATTTGCTCTGAGTACCTCTAAACCTACAGAAGAATGCACATATGGAATACTGACTTCTATTGCTCATATGTCTCATGGAAAATCTCAGTACACTCAACTTTTGAAGTCAACATTCTGGCATAAATCTGCAGTGCTGTCACAGCAGAATGACAATGGCCATGAAAACATCCAATGTTACTATGTAACTAAGCCTCCAGCAATTCAACATACCACAAGGCTTAAATTGATCTTTTTCACTTACCCCAAGGGTAATTAACCCCAGGGGTCAACTTGTTTTTTTTTATTGAATAAGTAATGGTTTAACCCCCTGGCATTTTTTGGTTGCTGTTGTTGTCAGCCTCCTTTCCCTTCACTTCCTGTCCCAAAGGCACAAAAGGCATTAGTGGAAATCTCTCCAAAGTGAGGGAATCCCTATTAGACAATTGTCTTCATATTTCTCCTGTATTCCTGTTTTGGTGACCAATGCAGCAATGGTCAACAGAACTAATAGGGTGCCCAGTGAGCAGCCCCAACCCTTCCACGTTCTATCCAGAACTAAAACAAAAAAGGTATGTGCAAAAGCATTTTTAAAGCTGGGTGGACTTTTACCTCCTTTTACAAGACATCACATCAGCATACAGCTCTGCATAATAATATCAAATTTTCCTATATTCATTAGCTAAACAGAGTTGTTGCTTTTACTTACATACAGTTACTGTTTTTCCACCTTTAGGTTGAGTGAGGCACTGGTGATGTCCCCCTGTCACATTTGCACAGGAACGGTAAACTATTCATTTGAATGGGCTGGTGTGTCTGTGTTTCATGCAGGAAAAAAAATGCACCTTTATTATAAAGTGTCTTCAGGAAGCCCCTGAAGATGCTGATGATGGTGAAATGCATTGAGGCGGGTTTACGTAACCAACAACGTCACTTCCTGTGACGTCAGTTCCAGTCGGGGATTACACAACAGTATCGGGAGCCATTGCATCGGCGGCAGGCTGAAGTGATACACTGCTGGATTCTACTGGGTGTGCATAAATTGTAGAACTTTCTGTATGCCTATGGGATTTTAATAAATACGGTTGCACGTTGATATGGCCTTTTGTGGTTTTCTACCCTTTGTATGCGTTCACTCATTAAAGATCTAATAGGAGGAGAAAGTGGAAACAGGAATTCAGATTGTTAACCAAGCGTTGTCAGACCCACTTTCACTATCGGTCTTAGCATCTGGTGAATCCCAATGTGGAAGGGGTTAGGATTAGCATCACAGTGGAGCCCTTTATTGATGTGAGAGTGGAGCGTGGAGCATCAATAACTAGTGTGAACCTAGCCTTTGCAAAAACTGTCACCTTGAGAAGGCTTGGGAGGAAAAGAAAAATGTAATTCTTTATGCAAAGAATTTTAAAAAATGCAATTATCTATAAGAGTTTGTAGATTACCATTACTAAACATCTTTAAAGATGTATTTGTTGTCATTTGTACAATAAGTTGAAGTTCCTAGAGCCAGCATTCAGTAGAATCCAGCTGTGTATTCCTTCAGCTGGTTGCCAATGCAGTCACTCCCGCTCCCGGGGCGTAATCCCCAACCGAAACGGACATCACAGGAAGTGACGTGGTTGGCTATGTAAACCCACCTCAACGTATTGTCAGGTTTTTATTGCTGTCTGTGTCCCCACTAGGAAGATTCACCATCTTGGTTGGTCCTGGTGGCCACTGATACTGAGACAGAAAATGAAACGGAGTCCAAATATGTTAGCTTAATCTCCACTTTAAATTTAGCTTACTAACCCCATTACAGTTGTTAGCTGCAATAAATGTATACTTATATATTTTTTTTTGAGGATACTTTTAAGTTAAACCACCCAACAATTTCATCTTTCTCCCAGGGGCTCTATTGGTGGGATCCCTGTTCCTGGCTCTGCACTCCTGTTGTGCCATTTATCAGGAGTTCCGCCAACCCTGTTGGATTTCTTATATTTTATATAATGGAGATTGTATAAGGAGGAGCTGTAAAACACAATGGTGTCCAGGAGCATTAATACATTGTAGGTGGACATGACCAGAATTGGAAATGATGGCAGTTATTAGGGTAATGTATTAAGATAATGTATGTTAAAAGCCAGGGGCTGACTCGGCACACCAGGCTCCACCTATATATAAATGATCACTTGTGGATGTACTGACCCTTTAATAAGGGTCACATTGGTTCTTTCAAAACTGGCCATCCTCACCATGCTTGGATAGGTCCTCTTTACTTTCACTCTTTGCTTTTCTAGAACTCTGGCTGCAGTGCAGAGTTTACATCTTGCAACACTTCTCTTCCTAGCAACACGCAGCCCCCTGATCTTCAGTGCGGGGTCCCTCCCTCTCACATTTTATATCCCAGCTGTAATCTATAAAACAGGGCTCTGGCCAGAATTCATGGGATGTGGGATCTACATTCTCTCTTTCTCCCATTCTCTCTCTTCCCCCCTCCTACATTCAAGCGCTCGTGGCTGGTGCAGTGATATGGAATGTATTACTTCTCCATATGCACACAAGAAGTCAGGCCCACACATGGCTGTAGACAGAGGAGGGTTAAAGGGCCATCCTGGAATGACGTGGCTTGGTGATCAAGTGAACAGAGTACAGAGCGGAGGCCACTTTACACTCATGTACATTTTATCGAGTATTATCACAATGCGACACTCATATCGCCATCCCTTCTCTCCTCTTTCTGGGACTTCATGGCCACTATACTGCAGTACAATGCATTTTATGTCTCTGAGTGTCTTTTGTATGTCAATGCCACTATGCAAACAAAAACTTGACTTCTGTAGTTCTCATACGTTACTGTTTATTTTTCTTAACAACTCAATAAAAATGAACTTAGCAAGAAATAGAGATGTGACACAAAAGTAGATTTGAAGGACCACATGATCAGATGGTTACAGAGCAAAAAAAAAGAGATCTCGTTTGCATTTTCATACCTTGTAATATTTAGCAAAGCATACTGAAAAACTGACACATACTGCAATGTGATGCTAGCCTCCTGGGTAACCAATTATTGCATTTTGGAAAGCAGTCTCCACCAAAAATGTGTTCACACACACGAACATCGTTGGATAAAGTTAAACTGCTAACATGTGTATCAGGTCACACAATCTCTGCTGCATGAAAGGATCAACCAATCTGTTTCTGTTTTCCGCAGCAGAGCTCATGTGACCAAATGCCTAGATAAATGAAAATGGTGAATTGGACTTGGAAGCATTTGCAAGAGCAGGCTTTATTTGATTGTATCTACATCATTTTATTCAGGGCTATCCAAAATTGTTTTCCTGAACTCAAGACTCCAGGACTATCCCAAATAGATTCTCTTAACTCAGGACTCTTCTCTTATTTCTGGTGCCTGGTGGGGAGCTGAAATCCCAGGACCAAGCAGTGGCCACCCAACCAATCCAGCTGGAGCTCTCTTCACATCCCACTCTAGGGATAAAATATCCCACTAATCCAAGGCCATCACAGTGTGCAATTAAATAGCGTCCCACTTTTGGGGCCTAGAATGCTTTCAGTATGAAAAAGTCAGACTAGTCTACACCACCATTCCTAGCCTACTCTATAACTAAAAGTCTTTCTCTCCATGACTTGAAGGTTCTTTCATTGGGAAAATATTTTTAATGACAGGAAAGTCCTGACCAGATAATGTTGAACAACATGCTCTTTACCTAAGAAGATTTGATACAAATCCAACCAGGTGGTCCATTTCTTTAGCAACATAAACAGTGTTGCAGTACATCCTTCTTTTAGGCCTCATACACACGGGCGTATCTAAAAAAATAAACAAAACGTCGGGTCCGACGTCAAGGAAAAAAAGTCGACGTTTTTCGGCGTTATGCATTGGCGTTTTTGAGCGTTAGTGAGCGTCGATGTCAATAGGCGTTTTTAAAAAAAAAATCATCCCTCTGCTATTTTTCAACCTAAAAACGTCGGCGTCAAAAAACGCCGGAAAACGCCGGTACAATATTAGGTGGCGTTTGTTGGCGTTTTGTGGCGTCGGCGTCAAAAAACGTCAAAACGTTACAGCCTCAGAACGCGATGGCCATGGGTTCTACTTTCTGCTCACTAACGCCGACACCACCTACAGCTCAAAAACGCAGACGTTTTTATGGGGCCATTGACTAACATGGAGAGCTGCAAAAAACGCCAGGAAACGCCGGCGTCAAAAAACGTCCGTGTGTATGACAATGTATAAAATGAATTCTTCATGGCGCAAGTTATAATTATTAGGTGGAGAGTTTTAGTACCCGCTCTTGGTATCCAACAAGTTCAGAGTACTGAAACAGAAAAAAACGGACTGGATGGCCGCACTCCTGTGCAATGATTTTTTTCTTGGTCAAAATACAGCATACAGGTGAACCACAATGACTGGCTGACGCTTTTCACACCAACGGGTGCTTAATCATAGCCTAAAGATTGCTTTATTGCAAGATCAATTATATAATTAACATCCTTTGTAACCATAACTGTGTGTGTATATATACCAGTATGTGTGCATATGTATCCTTAGGCTATGATTAAGCACCCGTTGGTGTGAAACGCGTCAGCCAGTCATTGTGGTTTACCTGTATGCTGTATTTTGACCAAGAATAAAGTCATTGCACAGGAGTGCGGCCATCCAGTCTGTTTTTTTCTGTTTCAATGCACCTGCTTGCAGGCAGTGTCGCACCCACACTTTGGGGATAGAGGTTGAAGCAGCAGGGTCTTGAGTTACCTGGAGCGACGCTTATCTTTTCAAGTTCAGAGTACTGACAGACAACATAAGCGTCCCCTTCTGTAACCTATCTCCCGAAATGGAGACGTCCCTTGCTTTTCCCGAAGGGGAAAAGCATTCACTAATGTGTAGCTCACATAGTGGAACATGCCAAAGCAAAATTCTGGACTTTCCTTCCTCACACGAGGACTACACCATTCCCCAAACCTTTAAGCCTCTCCCACAAGGGCCTTAAATACTACCCAGGAAAAAGAATGCTAAGGAAGCCTCTCATAAAAGGGACATATAGCTCAATATACCTTTTTCAGTACTAGAAATATATGTTGGGCTTTTGGTCCTGAGTGGAGATATTTCATTATTTAGGTACCAATCAATGCTCAACCCGCAGTCAGTGAAACATGCTGGTCATTATATAGTTACCTCCTCCCTGTTCAGACCTGTGATTACATCGTCCAACAGGGAGAAGCCTTTTAGTAACATCTTCATTTGTGGCTCTTAGATGATATGTGACTGGACACCAAATACCACTTAGAAAGGTGATGTTGGAAAATGTGAAGGTGGGTCACAATAAACTATGTCCTTTGGGAACACTTACTCGATCTTATACTTACTTACAGTATCTCACAAAAGTGAGTACACCCTCACATTTTTGTAAATATTTTTATAAAAATGCAACAGGTATTATTGTAAAATCCTGCATTTCTTATCGTGCAAGAATTGGGGCTGACATAATGTGCAGTAATTGGGGTGCTCTGAGTTCTGAAGGTACAGGAATCGGGGATGATCTGAGGTCTGAAGATGCAGGAATTGGGGCTTAATTTGGGGTCTGAAGGTGCCGATATTGGCCGTGATTTGATGTCTGCAGGTGCATGAACTGTGGTGATCTGAAGCAAGAAGGTGTAGGAATTGACCATGATTTAATGGTGCAGGTATTGGGGCTGTTCTGAGGTCTGTAGGTGCATGAATTGTGGCTAATTTGAGGTCTGAAGGTGCAGGAATTGGGGATGATCTGAGGTCTGAAGGTGGAGGAATTGGGGATGATCTGAGGTCTGAAGGTGGAGGAATTGGGGATGATCTGAGGTCTGAAGATGTAGGAATTGGGGATAATCTCAGGTGACCGTGTCAGGGTACCGGAATTGGCGATGATCAGAGGTCTGAAGGTGCAGAAATTGGGGATGATCTGAGGTCTGCAGGTGGAGGAATTGGGGATGATCTGAGGTCTGAAGAAGTAGGAATTGGGGATAATCTCAGGTGACCGTGTCAGGGTACCGGAATTGGCGATGATCAGAGGTCTGAGGGTGCAGGAATTGGGGATGATCTGAGGTGTGAAGGTGTTGGAATTGGGGTTGATCTAAAGTCTGAAGGTGCTGAAATTGGGGCTGATCTGAGGTGTGAAAGTGCAGGAATTGGAGGATGATCTTTGGTTTAAAGGTGCAGAAACTAAGGATGATCTGAGGTCTGAAGGTGTAGGTTTTGGGGCATATTTGAATTCTGCAGGTTTTGAAATTGGGTCTGATCTGGGGTGTGAAGGTGCAGGTATTGGGGTTGATCCGATGTCTGAAGGTACAGGAATTGGGGATTATCTGAGGGTGGAAAATTTTTTGGAAGGTGCAGGAATTGGGATAATTTAAACTCTGAATGTTCAGGAATTGGCCATTATTTGATGCCTGAAGGTGCATGAGCTGGGGCTTATCTAAGGTAAGAAGGTGCAGGAATTGGCCGTGATTTGATGTCTGAAGGTGCATGAACGTGGGCTGATCTGAGATATGAAGTGGAGGATGAACTTTGGTCTGAAGGTGCGGTTATTGGAGCTGATCTGTTGTCTGAAAGTTCAGGTGCTGGGGCTAATCTGAAATCTTAAGGTGCAGAAATTGGGGATGATCTGATTGCTGAAGGTGTAGGAAATGGGGTTGATCTTTGGTCTGTAGTTGCAAGAACTAGGGATGATCTAAGGTCTTAAAATGCAGGTATAGAGGCTCATCTGAGGTTTGAAGGTGCAGGAATTAGGGCTGATCTGAGGTATGAAATGTCTGAAATTGGGCATGAGTTATAAAGATGTAGGAATTGGACTTATCTAAGGGTCTGAATGTGCAGCACGCATTGGAGCTGATCTGAGGTCTTAAGGTGCAGGACCTGGGGCTGGTCCGAGATTGGAGGTGCAGGGGCTGGGGCTGAGTTCTAAAGATGCAGGAATTAAGACTGATCTGAGGAGTGAAGTTGCAGAATTTGGGGCTGATATAAAGTCTTAAGGTACAGGAACTGGGGCTGATCTGAGATTGGAAAGTTCAGAAATTGGGGCGGAGTTCTGAATGTACAGGAATTGGGGATGAGCAGAGGTTTGAAGGTGTAGGAATAGGGGCCTATCTGAGGTCTCACAGTGCAGGAACTGGACTGATCTGAGATTGGAAGGTGCAGAAATTGGGCTTGAGTTTTAAAAGTGCAGGGATTGGGGCTGATCTGAAGTCTGAAGGTTCTGGAATGGGGTGAAGTATTGGGGCTGGTTTGAGGTCTAAAGGTGCAAGAAATGGGGATGATCTGAAGGTGCAGGAATTGGGTATAATTTGAGATCTCAAGGTGCAGAAATTGTGGCTGACCATGAGATCTGATGACGCAGAAATTGGGTCTGATCTGAGGTCTGCGGCATGTTATTGATTCCATGCCAGTTGTCTAATGCTTTTAAATTGACACATAAAAGTTTGCTTATCTCTTCACTAGTTCATTAAAAAAAACCCTTAAAAAAGTATCTTACCTTACTCCTTGCTAGCACCATGGAGCTGAAATATGACCTCAAAGTGCATGAAATGCACAAACAAACGGCAACCACCCCAACCTTTAACTAGACTTTGCAGCAAGGAGCACATATCAAAAAGCAAACAAAAATTCCCAGCTCACTTACCAGCTACCAGCTCACTTACCAGCTAGCTTTAATGAGGGGTGGGCTCTCTTCAGGCAAACCTGCACTTAATCTATCTACTGCTATATGTGCTCCAACTTGGGAGACTCTCAAAATTATAGAGTTAGGACCACAGTACACTGGGGTACCTTGACGTGGCCACTGTGGCTTACACATATGTGCGCGTCATATGTGTGTGACTAAACCCCTTTGGTGTTGTTGCAGGCAAGCTAATAAATGAGCTGGGAAATGTATTTGTTTTTGATGTGCAGGAACTAGGGCTGATCTGAAGTATGAAGGTGCAGGAGTTGGGAAGGATCAGAGGTCCGAAGGTGCTGGAATTGGGGATGATCTGAGATGTGAAGGTACAGGAATTGGGGTGGACCTGACGTTGCTGGAATTGGGGCTGCTCTGAGATGTGAAGATGTATGAATTGGAGGATGATCTGAGTTCTAAAAGTGCAGGAATTGGGGATGATCTGAGGTCTGAAGGTACAGGAATTGGGCTGATCTGAGGTGCGAAGGTGCAGGAATTAGGGCTGATCTGAGGCCTGAAGGTGCAGGAATTAGGGCTGATCTGAGGCCTGAAGGTGCAGGAATTAGGGCTGATCTGAGGTGTGAAGGTGCAGGAATTAGGGCTGATCTGAGGCCTGAAGGTGCAGCAATTGGGGCTAATCCAAGGCCTGAAGGTGCAGGAATTGGGGCTAATCCGAGTCCTGAAGGTGCAGGAATTTCGGGATAATCTGAGTTCTCAAGTTGCCGGAATTGGGGCTGAGCTGAGATCTAATGGTGCAGATTTGGGACTGATCTGAGGTCTATTAATCCCTGGCATGCTGGTTGTCTGGTGCTTGTGAATTGGCACTTAAAGTGGGTCTAAAGGCTCAAAGTTTTTTACCTTAATTAAGGTAAAAAAAAACCTTATGGGTGCAGATTTCCCCCCAGCCCCCCTATACTTACTTAAGCCCCATCTCAATCAAGCGATGTGAGAGCAGTGGCTCTCTCTCCTCATTGGCTCACACAGCAGTGGGAACCATTGGATTATGTCTGCTGTGTGCAGAACCATTGCACAGAGAGCAGGTTAGTATAACGTGTGTGTTAAAAGAAAACTATTTCCTTTAGAACCACTTTAATGTGGAAAAGGTTCCTTACCCCAGCACTATTTGATTAAAAATATTCCTCCTAACTAGCACCATGGAGCCGAAATATGACTTCCATAGCAGCTTCCTTAATATATTTACCCGTGTCATGGCAGACCCAGGTCAAATATCCCACTGAATGCCTATTTAAACTACTCTATCCTACTCCAGAGAATTTGAAGTCACGGGTTAAGTAATTAAATTGACACGCTTCAATATTATAAAGTGTACAATAATCAGTTAATTGTTGTAGAACCTGAAGTCATTTCCCCTTTCAGAAGTTTCAGACCCCCTCCTTTCTTCTAGAAAGACTTTCCCTGCTGTATTATCTTACCCATAGACTGTGAAAGTCTAGCTCTCCCTGTCTGCACATTTCCTTTTATTACAATGTATTTGTACTTTTTTGTAGCATCCCCCAAGTCTCCTTTCCTCTCTATATCTTTCCATCCTACTCTTTCCTCCTGCTATTTTTTGTTCTCCATCCCCCCCTTGACTTTTTAGTCCATAATTCATTCTCTCCCCCTTCTCTCTCTTTCTTTCTGCTGCTGAAGAATCTGGAAAGTCAGACACAGTGGAAAAAGTGATGGAACAGACTTAAATACTTCCACTTCTACTCCGGCAAGACCCGTCCCAGGATTGTCAGGCAGCATAGAATGTGTTCTTTTGTTGCTTAACATTACTTTTTACCATTCTTGTAGAGGGCAAATTTTAAGCAAATCTCAATCCAAGAACAAAATGTTAAAATATTGCAGCTTACCAGTCCTTAGATGTAGTGGCTGCATTAGTTTTATTTTTTTTAGCCCTTTTTCTTTTATTTTTACCTGGTGATCCTTCCAGTAACACACTTCCTGTCCCATATCTATAGAGTAGCATTGTCACCCTAGGACAGAAAGTGTTAGGACTACAGAACATCAGTGGTATATTTAAAAAGGAACTTCACAAAATAAATAAAAGTCAGCAGCTACAAATGCTGTAGCTGCTGTCTTTTAACAAACAAGTATTTATCAGCCCATGGTGTCCAGCAATGTCTTCTCCAGAGATGATTCTTTTCTACACTTTGGATCTCCCCTGCCACCATCTTGGATGTGGGAACCAGCTATGCTTTCCTGATGTCGAGATCACACAGCACTGTGAAACTGGTTCTCCAGTCTCCTGGGATACGTGATGTTTCCCAGGAGGGTGCGGGTGATGGGGGATGGCGGCCCAAGGTGTTGCAAATTTGCCCCCCATTCCCACACACACACACACATAAAAAAGAGCGCATTCCAGTTTATAAAGGGGTAAACAATGAGAATGTTCATTTTTGGCTGAAGTTCCACTCTAGCAGACCAAAAGGGGCAAACAAGGAAAGTTCATTGTTAGGGTCTAAAAGCCCTGGTTCACACCTGAGAGGGTTGAAACACTTTTCTAGATGCCCTTCAGTGCTTGACATGAGGGTTGCAATTGTATCCTATATTGACTTTTCACGCGAGCACTGGGTCACTTGAAGCTTGTGAATCAGAGCTGCAAAAATTAGCTTCTTTGGGGCAGAGTCTCATGTTTTTGGTCCTCATAGACTTCAATGGGGGTTCTGCAAAAAGCCTAAATGCAGGGGCGTACATACGGGGGTTGCAAGGTTCGCAATTGAGACCCCACCCCTATGCACCAGGGGGCCCGTGTGGGTGGTATATAGAGAAATCAATCCATTTTTCTCTGGCAGCCATTCAGCAGCTGGAGGGGATCTGTTCCTCTACATGCTGCCCTGCCATCCCTCCTATCCACCTCCTACTGCCCCGAGCTCCAGTGAACCCCCCCAGCAGGGATATGTCAGAATGGAGAGTGGGGAAGGGGTTAAATGTGTCATTTACTGGCCCCCTTCCTTGTCTTAAAGAGGTTGTAAGCCCTCCTTTATCATTTGCACCTATAGGTAAGCCTAGAATAAGGCTTACCTATGAGTACTGTATACTGCGCCGATGATGTCATAACTCAGTACTCAGAACTCAGTACCGTGATCGCTGGCTTCCACGCGCACGTGCGGGAGTGACCTCAGACGGAGTCCGCGGCCCTGGAAGGAAGACGGGCGAAGATGGATGTGGCCTGCAGCGGGAACAACACGGGCTTCGTATGCAGGTAAGTGTTACATAATGTGCTAGTATGCGATGCAGGGAAGAAAAGAGAGCTATTCCTGTCAATTTATTCTGTACAGCTGATGCTGCAGAGAAGGAGATTGAGGGCTGTGTCCTTAATCTCCTTTCTCTGTCTCAAAGGTGAAACATCAGAGGGCTGTTTAGACCCCTGATATCTCACCAAAGCCCCCCCCCCCAACGAGCCTGCTAAAAAATTTTAAAAATAAATAAATACAATGGTAAAAAATAATCCAAAAAATAAAATTAAAAAAAAGAAAAATATGGACATCGATGGCAGAACTACCATGGTCGCAATAGTTGTACTTGCGACTGGGCCCCCCGGCGTTCCGCCACTGTGGGAGGGGGCCTCGGTTGGGGTCAAGGGTGTCCTTTATAGTTTCTGGCACCGGGCCCTAAAGGTTCTAGTTGCGCCTCTGCCTAAATGTATGCATTTTAATCATTTTCTTGCCTCTACTTCCCCTCACAACTAGGCTTCCATTGGATAAAAAAGAAAAATGTGTAAGCCTATAAATGCAACACAGAAAAACACTGCAAAAGCACTTGAAGACCCTCAAAGTTTTTTCCTTTTTGCTTTGATAGACTGGGTAAGGATTAGGGGTGCTGATGGGTTTTGCTGCCGGAGACTCTGTTGGGCAGATTTTCATTTTAACCCTAACTTCTAATCTAAAACCAGGAAAATCACGCTTTCCGTGGCTAGACATCCCCATCAGAATTTCCAGCTGGATCTGACTGATGCAGCCATATTAAAGCCCTCTCCAATGAATCCCCATAGAATACATTTACTAAAAGCTGTGGAATGTTACTTCAAGTCGGTGACTCAGTAAAAAACATATATTGATGCAAAAGCCACTTATTAGCAATAGGTCAGCAGTGGCAGCCACATGTATTTCTGACATGATTAGGTTACTTTAAAGTGGAACTCCAGCCATGTAATCAAAATAATTGCAATCTTAGAAACTTGGTAATCAACGCAGACCTCCTTGGACAAAATTGGTGAACTCACTTTTAGTAACGGGACAGAAAAGAAAATGTTAAAAATGGGGATGGTTTATAAATAATCCCCCCATTGTGTTTATTTTGAGTTCTCCAGGGACTTTGTGTGATATTGCATGTGCCCAACTGGGAAATCAGACAATTCCACCTGGTAGTGGGGCTGTGCCTGCATGGCAAGGGATAACATACTCATTTAGGTCTAGGGAAAGTAAAAGCACTTTACCTACCCAATCTTCTGCTCCCCTACCCAATCTTCCACCCCCATACTCCATGGGTGGACTGTCCCTAGGTGTCCTTACATCCAGTGCAAGGCTATGAACCGCAATGTTGACTTTGAGGATGTCAGGACCTTAGACTGGTGGAGCATAGGGGAGAAGATACAGCAGAGGTCTAGCAGCAGAGGACCAGGTAAGTAAATATTCATTCCCATGTCCCCTAGAATACATCCCTAACCTTCTGATAGGACAGTGAAGAAGAAGCAGTACACTGATAAGGTCATCCAATTAGTCCAGACCACTTTCCCCTCCTGTGAGCATCAGCACATGCGCATGCAACAGAATCTTATTGGCTCCTAGTGCTGCCCCTCCCTCTCCCTGGCTGAATGCTTCTGTACAGAGAATGACATAATTTTGTTTAGCTAGACTTCGTATCTAGGCACCCCTGCCAAATAGCATAGCCAGTTGTTGGTCCTCCGATGCAGTTAAAGTGATTGTAAATGATCGTCTTGTAAAACAACCCATTCAGTTTAACAAAGAAATATGTTAAGCTGAATGGTAGAGGGGATATGATAGCGATACACAAAAACCTTACTGGTAACCCTAGCATAGTGAAAAAAACTCTAAAGAGAAACATTTTAACTTTAAACTGCATAGAGGGTTCTCCACTGTCAGAGCAGTGAGGATTTGGAACTGCCTTCCACCAGCAGTGGTATCAGCAGGGAGTGTCGCTAGTTTCAAAAAACTTTTAGATAGGTATATTAACAATCAAAACATACAGGGATATGAGATCTAATATTGGCATAAACTCACACACATAGACCACAGGTTTAACTGGATGCACTGATTGATGTCTTTATTCAACCTTACCAACTATGAAGCTATATGTAACTATAAATGAAATGCAAAACATTTGTGTATAGATATAGAACAAAAACATTACGCTCATGTTCACATGTTGGGCCGATCTGACATGCGATTTGACATGTCAAATTGCATGCCAAATCAGAGCCTATTGCCAGCAATGGCACCGTCTGAAACTTTGCGGCACTGCACCGATTCCTAAAAGTAGTTTCTGCACTACTTTTGGTGACTTTGGTGGCAATTTCAATAGATATCTGTGCATGAACTCGCACAGATGTCTGTCAGATTGCCCCCGAAGTCAGACTGAAATGCTGGTTTGAAATTGTGCGAGTTCAGCTGAACTTGCACGATTTCAAACCCGCCCTCAGTGTGAACTTGGGCTACAGGTAAGAAGCACAAGGGTAATACAAGTACACCAAATTTCAAAAGAGCCAACTTCCCTAAAGTGCACTCTTTCCTAGATGATATTAAATGGGATAAAATCCAAGGAAAAATGGGAGTGCTTTAAGAGCATACTACATAAAAATATTGGCCAGTGCATACCGACAGGGAATACGTTTAAAAGAGCTAAAATGAATCCTGGGTGGCTGATCATTGTCAGCATTCCAACAATACAAAGAATGCAATAAGAAATGTAAGAACACAATCAGGGCAGCTAAAATAGACCACGAAAGGCACATAGCGGAAGAGAGTAAAAAAAAAAAACCCAAGAAATTATTTAAATATATAAACAGTAAGACAGTGAGGCCAGAATATATTGGCCATATAAAGGACGAAGAAGGCAATTTGGTTACAAAAGACAAAGAGAACACAAAGGTTTTAAATGCATTTTTCTCTTTTGTTTTCACAAAGGAAACGGGGGGATATAGTAACTAAGACTGTATTGTTAATAACACGTCACAGAATACACCCTCATGGCTAACAGAAGACCGTATCAGAAATAGACTTGAAAAACTTAACATAAATAAGTCACCAGGACCAGATGGCTTACACCGGAGGGTCCTTAAGAAACTTAGTCAGGTGATAGCTAGACCATTGTTCCTAATTTTTATGGACATTTTACTCACTGGAATGGTACCCGCTGATTGGAGAAAAGCCAACGTGGTACCAATATTTAAAAAAGGGCCGAGATATATCCCTGGAAACTATAGACCAGTCAGCCTAACATCGATAGTATGTAAGCTAACGGAGGGGATGATAAGGGACTATATCCAAGATTTTAGTAATAAAAACAGTATCATAAGTGGTAATCAGCATGGATTCATGAAGAATCGTTCTTCCCAGACCAATCTATTAACATTCTATGAAGAAGTGAGCTGCAATCTAGATAAAAGAAGGCCTGTGGATGTGGTGTATCTGGATTTTGCAAAAGCATTTGATACAGTTTCCCACAAACGTTTATTTTACAAACTGAGGTCTGCCATCATGGACCATAGGGTGAGTACCTGGACTGAAAACTGGCTACAGTTGGGGCTGGTCCAAAGAGTGGTGATAAATAGCTAGTACTTGGAATGGTCCGATGTGGAAAGTGGGGTCCCCCAAGGATCTGTCCTGGGAATAATTCTCTTTAATATACCGTATTTATAAACGATATAGAGGATGGGATAAACAGCTCAATCTCAATATTTTCTGTTCATACAAAGTTAAACAGGGCAATAAACTCAGCGCAGGATGTGGAAACCTTACAAGAAGGCCTGAGTAAAATAATTGGGTGGGCAACTACATGGCAAATGAGGTTTAATCTTAAAAAATGTAAAGTAATGCATTTGGGTGCTAAAAATACAAATGCAAGTTACTCGCAAAGAGGAGAACTTCTATGAGAATGTAGGATGGAAAAGGATCTGGGGGTCTTAGTAGATGACCGGCTCAGCAATAGCATGCACTGCCAAGCTGCTGCAAGCAAAGCTAACACATTGCCAAGCATTAATAAGGGGGATTCACTCCACAGATAAAACAATAATTTCCCCTCTCTACAAGACTGTGATCTGGCTGCATCTTCAGTATGCCTTGCAGTTCTGGGCTCCAGTCCTCAGGAGGGATATGCTGGAACTGGAGAGAGTCCAGAGAAGGGCAACAAAATTAATAAAGGGACTAGAGTATCTCAGCTATGGGGAAAGACTACAAGCATTGAATGTATTCTCTCTGGAGAGGAAACACTTGAGAGGGGTTATGATATCAATGTACAAATACCGTACTGGTGACACTAGCATAGGGAAAAAGAGTTTTCAGTGGGAGGGAATTTAAAAAGACACGTGGCCATTCACTGAAATTGGAAAAGAAGTGGTTTAACCTTAAACTGTGTAGAAGGTTCTTTACTGTCTTTAAGGTAAGGATGTGGAATTCTCTTCCACAAGCAGTGGTATCAGCAGGGAGCGACGATAGTTTCAAAAACTGTTAGATGGGCACCTTAACGATCACAATATACAGGGATATACAATGTACTAATGACCTAAACACAAGCACACCCACACACAACAGGTTGAACTGGATGGACTGGTGTCTTTTTTCAACCTTACCAACTATGTTACTATGTTACCTTTTTTCTCCCATTTTTATAAGTGATCGCATTCCCTCTGTTATCAGTTGCATAAGAGCTGTGGGGAGAGGAAACAGCAGCAAATTCATCTCCTCAGTGAAAGGCTGTGCAGGTAGGGTGTGTCCAGCTGGAGAACTGACCGTGCCGTTCTCTCATGCCTAGTGTGGTCAGTTTTTTTTAATTGGGAAGCAGAGGGACTGGCAGGAAAACCAGGGATTTCACACAAAGGAAGTAATACAAAGAGAAACAGGATACTTTTTCATACAAGTACATGGTACAGCAGGCACATATCAGGAATATGAAATGTTGGGGTAACATATTCTTTAAGTAGCACAGCTTAGTCACAGGACCAGAAGATGGAGTCTACCATTAGCAACTTTTAATATACTGTATATAGCTAACGTATTAACAAGAGAATTTCCCTTTGGGTTAGAGATGGGGGAGGGGGGCTAACTTCATGAAATGCCCATTTAAACATCTGCCTGTAGTTACGCTATTATACAATCCTTCAATGTCCTGTTAGATGTCTGTACTGTAGCTATGACACAATATAATATTTTACTACAGTATATAGATTCATCAGTTTTTGCTGCAGCTGCTAAAAATAACATTGTCCATAAATTGTCCGGCAATTGTTCAATAAATAACACACAATACAGCTCCCCAGCGTCTTATAAACATAGCATCTATCATGCAGCGCTATTGTACTATAAATGGATGCTATACATTTCTCATACAGTTCTAAATTGTCTGCTATAGCATTGCTCATATTAATCTAGGTAACATATTTATAAGCATTTGGTGGCTAGATATGTAAGCATCTCCCACCACTTGCCACTTGCCCTGCTCATTCTTGTTAGTTACAAAAGGAAAGTGGATAGGGTGAAGACATGTTTTGATTTTAGGTTAAAATTCCTTTTTATTACATAGTTGGTAAAGTTGAATAAAGACACCAGTCCATCCAGTTCAACCTGTGTAGGTGTGTTCATAATCATTTCCCGTATCCCTGTATACTGTGTTCGCTAAGACACTCTTCCAAGAGTTTTTTAAAACGATCAATACTTCCCGGTGACACCACCGATTGTGGAAGTGAATTCCACATCCTTACTGCCCTGACAGTAAAAAAACCCTCTACATGGTTTAAGGTTAAACTGCTTCTCCTCCAATTTCATTGAGTGGCCCCATGTCTTCTTACACCCCCTGAAACTGAATAGTTTATTCCCTAATCGCTATTGAGGTATCTGTGTATCGTTATTATATCACCTCTCAAGCATCTCTTCTCCAGAGAGAACAAGTTTAATGATTATAGTCTTTCCTCATAACTGAGGTCCTCCAGTCCCCTTATTAACTTTGTTGCCCTTCTCTGGACTTTCTCCAGTTCTCACACCTCCCTCCTGAGAATTGGAGACCAGAACTGGATGGAATACTCCAGATGTGGCCGAACCAGAGTTTTATAAAGTTAGATCAATGTTCCACATGTCAGTGAAGTCACTGTGGTGGCTGCCTCATCTCTATGTATTCAGTTAGAAAGGAAATAGACCCCCTTTAGTGGGACTTTAATTAGGCAGCAAACCACCACACCTTAATCAAATTTTGTCAAAAAATATAATTTTATTTTAAAATAGGGTTTATATTAAACAGACCCTATGTAACATAAAATTGAATCATATCTCTATATGATGGATCAAATAGTACATCACAAGGTTGACCATAGATGGATATGTGTACATAGCTTAGATGGTGATAAGGAGAAATCCGTTGTCCAAGAAGGGAAAATGGTGTTCAATGTTCCAGTGTCCTCCAACGTTAAACGTTTGGGGTCCCTATCAGACCCTTCTTCAGGGAGGATGTTCAACGGAGTCACTCATCTATTATAGAGCGATTAAATATGTGGTTTTTGATCCGTTTCAACAATTTGCGTCCCATTTTTTGGGGCACCAGAAATGTGTCGTACACTGTTGGATCGGTTTGGTCAAAGATTTATGGCCCCTGTGGGTCTGTCTGCCTCAAATGGAGCACGCTGCGCCGTCGTTTTGAGTTTCTTTGGCGTTTAATCATTTGTTGAATTGGGTTTTTGGGTTTTTTTTGATTAGGTGGCCGGGGGGGATCTGCCACCGGTCGCCGTGTGACCCAAGATGGATGAGGTCTATCCGTCCCAGATCTCTTAGCCCCGAATTTGCTTATCTGTCCTGGCGCTGCGCTAAAAATCCTGGTGCCCGAAAAAATCGGACGCAAATTGTTGAAACGGATCAAAAACCACATATTTAATCGCTCTATAATAGATGAGTGACTCCGTTGAACATCTTCCCTGAAGAAGGGTCTGATAGGGACCTGAAACGTTTAACGTTGGAGGACACTGGGACATTGAACACCATTTTCCCTTCTTGGACAACGGATTTCTCCTTATCACCATCTAAGCTATGTACACATATCCATCTATGGTCAACCTTGTGATGTACTATTTGATCCGTCATATAGAGATATGATTCAATTTTATGTTACATAGGGTCTGTTTAATATAAACCCTATTTTAAAATAAAATTATATTTTTTGACAAGAGTTTTATAAAGTGGCAGGATTATCGTTTTATCTCTGAAGTAAATATCTTTTTTTTTATGCACGCCAGTATTCTCCCGGCTTTGGTAGTTGCAGATTGCCATTGCATGTCATTGCTGAGTCTTTCATCTACTAGGACCCCCAGATCTTTTTCCATCCTGGATTCCCCCAGAGGTTCTCCCCCTAGCAAGCAACTCACATTCACATTTTTAGCCCCCAAGTGCATTACTTTACAGTTTTCGACATTAAACATCATTTGCCATGTAGTTGCCCACCCCATTATTTTATTGAGACTCTCTTGTAAGGTTACTATATCTTGCTGTGAAGTTATTTCCCTACTTTGCTTTGTATTGTCAGCAAACATTGAGATTGAGCTATTTATCCCAACCTCTATATAATTTATGATTAAATTAAACAGAATCAGTCCCAGGACAGACCCTTTGGGGACCCCACTCACCATTCCAGACCATTCTGAGTATTTCCTATTTATCACCACCCTTTAACCGCTTCCCGACCACCGTATGCAGAATGACGGCCGGGAAGTGGCTCAGTTATCCTGACTGGACGTCATATGACGTCCTCAGGATAACAAGCCGCCGAGCGCCCGGGGGGGCGTGCATCGTGGCGATCGGTGGTGTGGGAGGTCAGTCTGACCCCCCGCAATACCGATCTCGGTAAAGTGCTTCCATCCGAAGCACTTTACCATGTGATCAGCCGTGACCAATCACGGCTGGTCACAGTGTAACACAGGAAAGCTGTTTATCGGCTTTCCTGTACTCAGGTCTGCAGACCTGAGGAGTGGAGAGCCGATCGGCTGCATCCCTGACAGGGAAGGTTTGTGCTGATGATTTATCAGCACAGCCCCCCCTCGGATCGCCACACTAGACCACCAGGGAGCCTGTCCAGGGACCACCAGCAATGTCCCCACCCAGGACCACCAGGGAGCCGACCAGGGACCACCAGGGAGCCGATCTGGACCACCAGGGAGACCACCCTAGACCACCAGGTAAGGGGCATAGTGCCCAATATTAATGGCACTTAGTGCCACCTTCAGATGCCACCCCAGACCACCAGGGAATGGGCTCCTTTCTGTACATATGCCCACCAGTGCCCACCAGTGCCCCTATCAGTGTGTACCAGTGCCCCTATCAGTGCATACCAGTGCCACATATCAGTGCCCACCAGTGCCACCTACTAGTGCCCACCTATCAGCGCCCATCAGTGCCACCTATCAGTGCTCAGTGCCGTCTAGGAGTGCCAATCAGTGCCGTCTATGAGTGCCCATCAGTGCCACTTATCAGTGTCCGTCAGTGCCGCTTATCAGTGCCCGTCAGTGTTGCATATCAGTGCCCATCAGTGTTTCATATCAGTGCCCGTCAGTGCTGCTTATCAGTGCCGCCTAGCAGTGCTCATCATTGCTGCATATAAGTGCCTCATCATCAGTGCCACCTCATCAGTGCCAATCAGTACTGCCAGATCAGTGCCCGTCAGTGTAGCCTCATCAGTGCCCATCAGTGATGGAGAAAATTTACTTATTTACAACGTTTTGTGGTAGAAATAGAGAATTTTTTTTTTTCAAAATTTTCGGTCTTTTTTTGTTTATAGTGCAAAAAATAAAAACCGCAGAGGTTATCAAATACCACCAAAAGAAAGCTCTATTTGTGGGAACAAAATTATAAAAATTTTGTTTGGGTACAACGTCGCTCGACCGTGCAATTCTCATTCCAAACGCAACAGCACTGAAAGCTGAAAATTGGTCTGGTAGTAAAGTGTTCTAAGTGCATAGTATTGAAGTGATTAAACACCACCCTTTAAACCGGCCCCTGTAGCCAGTTTTCTATCCATGTACAAACCCTATAGTCCATGCCTACAGACAGTTTGTAGATTAAGCGTTTATGGGGAACTGTATTGAATGCCTTTGCAAAATCCAGATACACCACATCCACCGGCCTTCCCTTATCTAGACGGCAGCTCACTTCCTTGTAGAATGTTAACAGAGTTAACATTTGGTTTTGGCAAGAACGACCTTTCATAAACCCATGTTGATTACTACTAATAATACTGTTTTCATCAGCAATTTCTTGGATATAGTCCCTTATCATCCCCTCCAATAGTACAACTAGTAGATTATGCCATTGCCTTGCAGTTTTTTTTTTTTGAGCATCCGTGGTTTACAACCGCTTTAAGTTCACCTTAGAGGAATTTCTGGCTTAAGTGCGGTCACCGTGTTTCCTTACCTAGGCTTAGCGTTTCCCAGGTTTTGCTGTTGCTTGTATGACTGAAGAAGAGTTATGCATTGTACAGCCACACATTCACATATGCTGAGCGACATGTTACTACACGCACTCCTATGCGTTTCCACACTCCAATGCTGATTGTAGTCAGACACATGGATCATTGTTCGGCTGGTGTATACTCAGTGTAAGTAGCTGTGTTAATGGTTATTTCAAGTTTAATTCAGCGTGTCCCTGGAGTAGTTGGAATAGGGTTTTTAAATACTGTCAGAGTGCTCTGTAAATAAACACCCCAGTGCACATCTGTGTTCGGTTAAAACAACATCTGGCAGAGACGGGCACAGGTGTAATATGCCAGTTGCTGGAAGAAGATGCTTTGTGTTTAGGAATAGAGTGGTCAAGCTCTTCAGTATCTATCATTTATACAAGGCAGGAAGGCTTTTAATATAGTATTAGATCACGTATATCATAGGCTTCTCTATTTAGGAGGGATGGTCCCACTTTTGGACACAAATCCCTTTACTGTCTGAGGATAGAATATATACCTTTATATTCCTGTTTAATAAGGTTGTACTAATGTGTAAACTAGGGTTGCACCAATACCACTTTTCTAAGACAGACTACTGATACTTATTTTCAAATACTCAATACTGATTATCGATACTTTTTTTTAATGGGCACTGAAGGGCCCTTATGAGGCGGCACTGAAGGGCACTGATGGAGTGGCACTGATGAGGAGGCACTGATGAGACAGCACTGATGGGGTGGCACTGATGAGGAGGCACTAATATGTATAACTGATGGGCAATGATAGGTGACACTGATGGGCAATGATGTGGTGTCACTGAAGGGCACCGATGGGGTGACACTGATGATGAGAAGGCACTAATATGCAGCACTGATGGGCACTGAACTGATAGGCGGCACTGATATGCAGCACTGATAGGTGGCACTAACTGATGGGCACTGATAGGTGGCACTGATAGGTGGCACTTATGGGCATTGATAGATGGCACTGATGGGCGGCACTGATGGGAACTTATGGCCAGCACTGATGGGCACTGATAGATGACGCTGATGGGCACTGATAGGCGACACATATGGGCAATGATAGGTGGCACTGATGGGCGGCACTGATGGGAACTGATGGGAGGCATTGATGGGCACTGAAAGGCAACACTGATTGGCAATTGGCATAACTAATAAGGGCACAGACTGGCCTTACTGCAACTTATTATAATGATATATATTGAATAAAAGTTTTGTTTTCCCAGGAGACAAATGCCGGGTGTTCCGTCAGAATCGGTGACTCGTCAGATTCGGTAATGGAAGGGACATTCCGTCAGAACACCGCAACGCCATCTTGGTACACCCTGCACTCGGCCGCAGTAAGCCTGCAGTCAGAAGGTGGCAGCGGACATCTTGTTACACCCAGCCCATATAGTGAATTTGTCTTCGGAATGTAGCGGCTGCGCCCCTGCCCCATCCAGCTTACTTGCCAAAGTCTTGTTGTCTCCCTCTGTCTGCTCTCCGCCCACTGACTTCTGGAATGACCAAGTGATGCCTCTTCGCCCCTGAAGGTATCGGAATAAGCATCGGATCATTTGCATGAGTACAAGTACTCATTCAAATGCTCGGTATCTGCACCAATATTGATACTAGTATCGGTATCGGTGTAACCCTAGTGTAAACACATTGGTTTATAATCTGCAGATAGTCACAGCCACCAACCATTAGGACTCACCACTAACTCCACCAGACAAGTAGCAGCATATACTGAAATCACAAGTGGACGTTCCACAAATCAGATTAAGCATAATCAGTCTGCTGTGGTTTACCCTTCCATAAGGACTCCTACTGGTTGTCAATATACTTTGCATAGCAAAATGCTAGAGACTTTACCAGTCAAGGTCATTGCAGGGCATCCATGTGTTCCATCTGGCATCCCCTGGGGGGGAGTATATAGGAGAGGGGTTTTTGTTTTTAGGGTACTGATTAGGATGGGTAGGTCAGGGAGGAGGGGGATATAGGTGGATAAGGGAGGGAGGGGTGGGGGAAACACTGGTTTACTATACTGTACACTGGAACACTTTTTAATACATTGATATTTAAAATTAAGAGTTTGTGTATTAGCAATAGAAGGTGTCATATCTGATTTTTTTTTTTTTTTGCTATATTACTTATACTCCCTCCCTCGCTACACCAATCTGCAGGTACAGTATCTCACAATAGTGAGTACACCCTTCACATTTTTGTAAATATTTTATTCTATCTTTTCATGTGACAACACTGAAGAAATTACACTTTGCTACAATGTAAAGTAGTGAGTGTACAGCTTGTATAACAGTGTAAATTTGCTGTCCCCTCAAAATAACTCAACACACAGCCATTAATATCTAAACTGCTGGCAACAAAAGTGAGTACACCCCTAAGGGAAAATGTCCAAATTGGGCCCAATTAGCCATTTTTCCCTCCCCTGTGTCATATGAGTCGTTAATGTTACAAGGTCTCAGGTGTGAATGGGGAGCAGGTGTGTTACATTTGGTGTTATCGCTCTTACTCTCTCATACTGGTCACTGGATGTTCAAGATGGCACCTCATGGCAAAGAACTCTCTTAGGATCTAAAAAAAAAGAATTGTAGCTCTACATAAAGATGGCCTAGGCTATAAGAAGATTGCCAAGACCCTGAAACTGAGCTGCAGCACTGTGGTCAAGACCATACAGCGGTTTAACAGGACAGGTTCCACTCAGAACAGGCCTTGCCATGGTCAACCAAAGAAGTTGAGTGCACATGCTCAGCGTCATAGCCAGAGGTTGTCTTTGGGAAATAGACGTATGAGTGCTGCCAGCATTGCTGCAGAGGTTGAAGTGGTGGGGGGTCAGCCTGTCAGTGCTCAGACCATACACCACACACTGCATCAAATTGGTCTGCATGGCTGTCATCCCAGAAGAAAGCCTCTTTTTAAAAAAGATGCACAAGAAAGCTCACAAACAGTTTGCTGAAGATAAGCAGACTAAGGACATGGATTACTGGAACCATGTCCTGTGGTCTAATGAAACCAAGATAGATAGAAAGATGGTGTCAAGCGTGTGTGGTGGCTACCAGGTGAGGAGTAAAAAGACAAGTGTGTCTTGCTTACAGTCAAGCATGGTGGTGGGAGTGTCATGGTCTGGGGCTGCATTAGGGCTGCTGGCACTGGGGAGCTAAAATTCATTGGGGGAACCATGAATGCCAACATGTACTGTGACATACTAAAGCAGAGCATGATCCCCTCCCTTCAGAGACTGGCCTGCATGATAACAACCCCAAAAACACCTTGCTAAAGAAGCTGAGGGTAAAGGTGATGGACTGGCCAAGCATGTCTCCAGACCTAAACCCTATTGAGCATTTGTGGGGCTTCCTCAAATGGAAGGTGAAGGAGCGCAAAGTCTCTAATATCCACCAGCTCTGTGATGTTGTCATGGCGGAGTGGAAGAGGACTCCAGTGGCAACCTGTGAAGCTCTAGTGAACGCCATGCCCAATAGGGTTAAGACAGTGCTGGAAAATATTGGTGGCCACACAAAATATTGACACTTTGGGCCCGGTTTGGACATTTTCACTTAGAGGTGTACTCACCTTTGTTGCCAGCGGTTTAGACATTAATGGCTGTGTGTTGAGTTATTTTGAGGGGGCAGCAAATTTACACTGTTATACAAGCTGTACACTCACTACTTTACATTGTAGCAAACACTAAACTACGCCAATGTGAGGGGTGTACTCGCTTTTGTGAGATACTGTATACATGGGAAATCTGAGTATGGAGCAAACAGTAACACTCCCCCGCCCAGGGCTATATTTATTATAATGCATTTCATGGGTCCATGACTAAGTAGTAGAATTAAGGTGGGGGCACAGTTAAGCCTAAAAATGTTTACAAATGCGGTCAAATTTTCCTTATTCCTCTACTGGACTTGGTGGCTAACTATAGTGAACTACTGGGTGGTGAGGTGTTGAGAGGAGTCAGAAGACTCACTATAATTCAGGAAATATGAACCTAAGGCCAGCCATAGACAGATCAAAATTCTTTCCTTCAACCACGGGTTGCAAGAAAGAAATGTGCTTGATTCCCCCACCAATACAGGCAGTGTTGATGCAGGAATCCCTCCTGCCAAGCCATTGTCTTCTCCCAGTGGAGGGGTGGGGGGGGGGGGAAGAAGCCATCCCTGCCAGAAGATAGTGATTATTGCAGCCGCTAGCGATAGTCGCAAGATAATCTGGCAGGCTGGTTGCACCCAAGTAGTTTGGTCGATCAACTTGACACATTCAGCCTGCCCATCCACGGTTCAAATCTCGCTGGTTCCTGCTGATCCGGCCGAGATTGGAACCGTGTATGGCCTGACAACTCTTTTTTCTTTGTTTGCTGCTTTGCACAGTAGTTCTGTATGTAAAGAAAACCGTATGATTCCACTTCAGTACTAGATTCAAACTTGTGTATCTGCAGTTTCATGCATTTTTATGCGCTTTCAAGTCCAAACAACACAGATTGTCGCACCAAAATAAACACCTTTACTTTTTACCAGGATGCACTGAAGAAAAATTCATAGGTCACAGGCCCCAAAGAAAATATTTCTACTCCTTAAGACCTCATACACACGGACGTTTCTTAATAAATAAATCAAGGAAAAAAAATCTGCGTTTTTCGGCGTTATGCATCAGCGTTAGTGAGCGTTGGTGTCAATAGGTGTTTTTTGAAAAAAATCATCCCTCTGCTATTTTTCAACCTAAAAACGTCGGCGTCAAAAAACGCCGGTTAACGCCGGTATGATATTAGTTGGCGTTTGTTGCTGTTAGTTGGCGTTTTGCAGCGTCGGCGTCAAAAAATGACAAAACGTTACAGCCTCAGAACGCACTGGCCGTGGGTTCTATGTTTCAGCTCACTAACGCCAACGCCATCTACAGCTCAAAAACGTTGGCATTTTTATGGGGCCATTGACTAACCTGGAGAGCTGCAAAAAACGCCGGCGTCAAAAAAAGTCCATGTGTATGAGGCCTTAGTCCTGCATTGCTGCACATTGGCCAACGCATGCCAAATTACATAATTGTGAAGAGAGACTAAGCCCCCATTCACATTTAGTGTTTGTAAAATATTTTTCTTTTAGTTAAAATAAAAAAACATGCTATACTTACCTGCTCTGTGCACAGAGTGGCCCAAACCTCCTTTTCTGGGGTCCCCCACTGCTGACTCTAAGCTCCTCCTCTTCTCTGAGTGCCCCCATGGCAAGCGGCTTGCTATGGGGGCACTCATGCAGGCTCAATCCCAAGCCAGGCTGTGTGCGTCCATTGACACACACAGTGCAACTTGGCCCCTCCTCCCGCTCCCTCCTCACTAGATGCGTCAGGGACAGCACTGGATCGAGAGTGGTGTCAGTTAAGTGTTTGGTGGGGGGGAGAAAGCTCAAACAGTGAAAGGTTTTTTTACCTTAATGCATGGAACACATTAAGGTAAAACAAACCTTCTGCCTTTAGAACCACTTTAAGTGTGAGCATTTGTAGGAGATTTTGAAGTGGGTATTGTACATATTTTTTGGGGCATGTTCAGGTGTTTTTATGCTGGAGCGTTTTTGTTTTAGGCAATGGAAAACTAGTTATTAGGCAGAGGAGAGGCAAGATATTTGACAAAAAACATGTGTTATAGGCATGTGCTATTCATTTCGTTCCAAATTAGTTTTTTTAACAAATTATTCAAAAATCGGGAAATTTGGACAAATCCGAATTTCTGAATTTTTCTGTAATTCGGACATTCGGAAATCCGAAAATTCGAAAATCGGAAATAACAACTAATAATAACTTAAAGCGGAGTTCCACCCTAAAGTGGAACTTCCGCTTTAATGGAAGGTAACCCCCCTACATGCCACAATTGGCATGTCTTTTTTTGGGGGGAGTGACCAGGGACCCTGTTTTCACAGGGTCCCAGGTCCACTTTCTCCCGGCGCCGCGGCTCAGGGAAGGAAGTCCACCTTCCCCCCTCCCTCTCGGTGATCTTCTGGGACACGTCACAGGTTCCAGAAGATACGCCAGCCAGTTACAAGGCGCAGCGCCAAAGCTGGGTGCCCACACTTATGATGCCGGCACCTCCGAGGGGAGGGGGCGAAGAGCGAGCCCTCGGGCGACCGCATCGCTGGAGCCTGGGACAAGTGAGTGTCCGATTGTTAAAAGTCAGTAGCTACACTTTTTTAACTATTTTACTAACTATTAAATTATAGGTATTGGAATTTCCTTGAAAAATTCCAATACCTATAATTTAATAGTTATTTATTAGTTAATTGTTATTTCAAATTTTCTTTCTTATTTTAGAATTTCCGAATTTCGAATTTCCGACTTTTTAATTTTCGGATTTTTTACTTCCGAATTTCTGACTTTTCGAATTTCGTCATTTTCGAATTCCGAATTCGCAAATTTCCGAATTTCTGATTTCTGAATTTTTCTAATTCCTGTATTTCCGAATTCCAGAAAAAATAAAAAAACGAATGGAACGAAAACAAAAACCAGCAAATTTTTCAGCATATGTCTAATGTGTTACATATATTTTCAGGAATTTTTTTCAGGGGCTCCTATTGAAGTCTATAGGGGTCAAAACACAATAATCTGTCCCAAGGAAGCTCCTACTTTTTTGAGCTTGGAGTAACAAGCTTCAAGCTACACAATGCTCAGATGTGATTATAACGGAAATATCATGTTGTGCACTGAAGCGCTTTGGGAAACGCGCTTCAAGTCACTTAGTTGTCCCATCCTATCCTAAGTACTATGTTTAAAATAGTCCTTTGTTAAAATCCAGGGGGATAGCTCCTATAACATCATCACTTTTGAAGCCAGTAATAGGAAAGCCTGACTTTCCCCCGGGTTGACTGATCCCAAATTTCATCAGTTCTTCGGTATGTAAATTCCCAATTGTGGGATTTTTCAAGACTCAAATGGTTGAAAATCCATAAGGGCTATACAATCCATGCTTACACCATCTTTATCCGATATAGCAGGCAATACAACTACAGCACTATCTTTATTTCGCTACCTCAGGGTTCAGAATTTTTAGATTTGCCCACTAGTTTTGAGCGGTATGTGTAGAGGGCCAGCCAGTATGGCTACTATTTAAGGAGTACCTTGAATATAAGATTTTCGGCTGATCAAAGTATTATTTCATACATAAATCTTCTACCTCTTCGAGACTGCAGGAAGCGGGGCACAAGCTTTTGACTAGATGGTGTAGATCTCCAGAGAAGCTGCACCCTATGTTTTATAATGCTGACCCCATTTGTTGACGCTGCAGAGAAGAAAGGGGAACACTCATCTATATTTTCTGGACATGTCCCAGAATTCGCCCCTATTGTCAATAATAGGTCTGTGCTTTTCATTAAGAATATCTCTGGTCTCTCCCTTGATCGGGACCGAGCAGCATGTTTGTTACATCTCAGCCTTCTCTCAGGGGGTAGATATCATTGGTGATAAGACACCTCCTTAAAGCTTTAAAGCAGTAAATTAGATAATATGGAGGAGCTTACGGCATCGGTGCAAAGGCAGAAAGTCTGTTTTCGTAAAACCTGGAGTGTATGGATTTATATCACTTCAACGGTAAAATGTAAGGCATTCTTTCCTGACAGCCTCCATGGCAGCCACGTGTGGGTTTACCCCGCCCCCTCTTTAACCCCATAGGACCCTACTTAGTATAAATTTGACCCTCTGTTCAACCCGCGTGTTCCTTTTTTTGTCCTCCTCTACGGACCCATGTACAGACGACTTACCGGAGTCAAGATGGATAAGCGTCCCGGGCAGCGTTGTCCCCAGCCCTAGGGCGGAGTAGACTTCAGGGTGGTGGTGTCCCCTTCGCCCAGTACCCAGCTACGGCGTGTGAGTGGCAATCAGGCAAGAAGAAGCCAAGGAGAGGCGACCTGCTTTGACCAGGGAGACGCCAACGGAAGGCAGGGTCTCAGAAGAGGCAGCCGTGTCGGACTCCATGGCAGTATTGTTGTTTGGGGGGCAAGGTGTCTCGTCTCCCCTTCTTTTTTTGGACCCAGGGCTTCCCGTTCCCCGGTATGGTGATCTGGAACGCTTTTGCGTTCCACCTCGTCACTCCCTCCCAGATGAGAGCCGCGAGTGCTTCCGCACATGTGCAATGGCCGCTAATGAGGTTTGGCCAGCGCAGGGAGCAGAGGATTCGGTCAGGCGCCTGGTGCGCAGGCGCAGTCTGTCAGGGAGGGGCGGGAGATTTAAAACTGCTGCTAGCCCAGTTCAGTCTTGGGAAAGACTGCAGGCTATGTGCGGTGGCTTCCCTGAATCTTGTAACTGCTGCATTAAGGTGAGAGGGGATTCCTCTTGTCAGAGGTTGACGGACCAAGTTCCACCAGGGAGGTGGAGTGGGCTGGCTTACTAAATCTCTCTCCCTCTTGACAGGCGCTTGTCTTCCCCACACGATGGATAAATCACGCCTCATTCGACCAGCCCTTGCCTAATAGGTACGGGGGTGGAGGGGAGGGGGGAAGCGTAAACGGACATCCTGGAGCGCCCGCTATATTTGTTAATGCTGTTCTTCTCATTTCTTCTTTGTCTTGTCCTATTTAAGCCCTCCCAGGAATCCCAGGATTCCTGCGCCAGTGGAGGCCCGAAGAGGGCGATCACCTTATTCACATATCAGCAGCCATGAGGGACAGCCTGCCATGGTAGCTGTTATGCACAAACCTGCTCAGGAGTCACTCTATCTCCCCACCAGCACAACCGACGCCAGCAACACAGGATGGTGAGCCCACTGCGGGACGGAGTTTGCCCAGGGAACATGGGGCCCACTTCCTCACATTCTGGTGTCCAATGTCCTGGAGTTAAGAGTGGTGTACTGCGCACTCTGAGCTTTCCGCCATCTAATACAGGGGAAGGCCGTACTTTTGAGGATGGACAACACATCGGCAGTATCCTATGTGAGGAGACAAGGGGGGACACAGAGTCTTTCCCTATTGCGAGATGTGGTGCCGATCTCCACATGGTCCCAGAGGTTCCTGAAAAACATCTCGGCGGTCTACATTCCCAGAGCCCGGAATGTCCAAGCGGACTTCCTGTCCAGAGTACGAGTGAACAATGGAGAGTGGTCCCTTCATGGGGAAGTGTTCGAATGGATCTGGTCCCTAGGTGTCATTCCCGCGGTCGATCTATTTGCCTCCCCGAACAAGCACAAGCTAAAGAGCTTCTACACATGGGGTTTCTGCCCCCAAGCCCTTGGGATGGATGCCTTAACGGACACCTAAAGGTTCAACAAAGCCTACGCATTCCCGCCAGTACCAGTAATTCTCAGGTTCTTGCAGAGACTGAGGTCAGAGAAAGTCGAGATCCTGGCAATAATCCCCTTCTGGCCCAACAGGCCTTGGTTTCCATTGCTGACACAGCTGAGCTCTCGGGCCCCAGTGCCCCTCCCTCTCAGGCCGGATCTCCTTTCGCAGGGAGCAGTCCTACACCCATGTCCAGAGCGACTGCAACTAATGGCCTGGTTCTTAAAAGGGAAAGTCTAGAAGCCTTGGGCTGCGCCTCAGGTGTGATCTCCACCCTGATGAACTCCAGATGTCCCAGCACGAACAGAGTATATGAATGGATATGGGCCAAGTTCACTGACTTTTCTCGCTCTGTTGGGAAATCCTACAGAGATCCGGGAGTCCAAGAAGTTCTGAGTTTCTTACAAACTGGACTCGAGTTGCCGCTATCGGTAAGCTCCCTCAGAGTGCAAGTATCAGCCCTTCCTGGTGGCGGTCACCTCTGCTAAAAGAGTCTCGGAGATCAGGGCCTTGGGGCATAGTTAGCTATTCCTGACATTCTTCCTGAATCGGGTGGTCCTGATTCCCATGCTTGGCTCGAAACTCAAGGTCACGTCGGTGTTTCCCGAGAATCAGGTGATATCCCTGACTACCTTTAAGTCTTCAGAAGCCGGGGTAGCACATCCCCTGGACGTGGGGAGAACATTGGAGAAATACCTGCAGGCTACGGCCACAGGGCGAAGGGCTTGGCTCCACCTCCTGGGCGGCGGCACGCCGGGTAGCTCCTGAGGTTATTTGCAGAGCAGCCTCTTGGTCATCGCTAAATACCTTCATGACGCATTATTGTGTGGAGCCAGCGTCACTGTCTTCTGTTGCATTTGGGTTGAAAGTGTCAATTAAACCTTTTTTGTTCAGCAATCCCATCCATGTGTGTGTTTTTTTTGGGCTAATTAAATCCCACATGTGGCTGCCATGGAGGCTGTCAGGAAAATGGAAAATTTACTATCAGATACTTACCGTAATTTTCCTTTCCTGATAGACTTCATGGCAGCCAGAGTTCCCACCCTCGGATCTAGAGGAGGAGCTAGTTACGGAACACGCGGGCTGAACAGAGGGACAAAATTTATACTAAGTAGGGTCCTATGGGGTTAAAGAGGGGGCGGGGTAAACCCAACACGTGGCTGCCATGGAGTCTATCAGGAAAGGAAAATTACGGTAAGATGTTAAGTATTTCCGTTTTCCCTGATCCTGTGTCCGAAATATCATTGTTGTTATGGTGGTCGATAATGCTATGGAAGGAAAACTTTTATTTTTCTATTTTATTATTGTTTTTTTAATTTTTTTTTTCTTTCTCCTTTTTTCCATTTATTTTTTTATTTTTGGAGGTGAGGGGAGTATCATGGGTTTTCAGGAAGTATATTTAAGGTAGTTTAGTTTATTTCATTAGTTATCTCTTGTATTTGTGATGTTTTTTTGTCTGATTTTTATCATTATTTGTTTAATTTTTTCACTTTACTTTACACTTTTTACTGTCCAATTTTTCATTCTTTGGGGAAAAAAAATGTAAAATAATGAGGCTAACCAAGAAAATGTCCAGGATCGTTGAAAAGAGCCAAACAGACAGTGCCCTTTGTACGTGCAGTTGTGCCAGTGCTTAGTAAGTGAGGGGAAACTCTACTGTCTTCCAACATCCAATCACGTGCAAGCAAAAATTCACTTTTTTATTTCCCTTCCATTTTATTGGGTATTTTTTCAATGTGAAGCTTCATCTCATTTACTAAGCTCTGGAGCAACTGTACTTTCAAGATAGTTTATTTGCCTTTAGTAAATTCAACATTGCACCCTTATTTTGCCATCTAAATTAGTTCATTTTTTTTTGCATTTTTCCAAAATGGCTGTCAAAGTCACATGACCAACTGTCCTTTGACTAAGTAAATCTGCATTAAGTAGAGAGAACTCTATTGGATACTGCAGGCATACTGCAGACTGGATTTTATGAAAGGGTGGGCCATGGTATGCAGTAGTACTAAGGACTATAACAGAGAGGAGTGATAAAAATGAGTACATGAGCACAGTCACAAACAATTATTTATTGTGGGGGCCCACCCAAACAATTTATTGAATTTGAATTTAGTCTTGAGGTCTTTGCACTACAGAGTGGTTGGTGCATCAAAAGGAAATTGTAACATGTGGCAGTTTTAGCAATCAAAGGATGGAGATGGTTATTCAAGAGGATCCACCTGTAACTGTTACATGTCCAACATCACTCTGTTCCAGCTAACAGCAATAAACTAGGCCTTCCTTAAGTGCAAATACTGTAGCTGTGATTGATCTGCAGATACTGATTAAATCACCTGTGTAAATGAGCAAACAACTGGAAACATAGATCAAAGCTGAAGATACTTGAAGCTATACAGTATTTAATGTGCAAGGGCATACAGTATGTGAGATGCACAAGCAGATCTTGGTGCCTTGGTTACTTTTCCCATTTAGTAAATGAGCTGTGTATTCTGTTATCTAGAGGCACTCAGTAGATGTAAGGTCTATTGGCCTCCTGGCAGTTATAGAAATAGTTCTGGTAATGAGCATTGGTTAGCAGAATGAGCACTGTTGCTCTGAAATAAGTTGGGTGTGGTCACATTGTGGTTTAAAACTGGGAACGGGAGAAAGATGTTGATGTGACGAAGAAGAAGTGAATGAATGAAATGTTAACAGGCAAGAATGGGCAATTTTTGGAAATTGAGTATCTGTTATTTGAGGAGCAGTCTGAGCTTATTTGCTGACACAGTTCAAAGAGAGAGCTATGCACACTATAGAACACCAAAGGAACAAGAGTTCATCAGTTTAGAACAAGCCGAATTATGAAATATTAATGTGGATGGGTTGTTCATTGTTCATACTCTTTGCCTTGTATAAGCCTAACAGGTGTCCATGGGGTGTTCTTGGGTCTGAAGATTTCCCTAGACTGCCTCCTTGCCTAAATAGTGGAGTGCAGTGTAGAGGAGCAAGGGTGGTCAACTTAATTGGTATAGGGGTCTCAACTGAGACCTCTAATGTGACCAAATGGGCATACATAATGTACCAAAGACCAACATGTAGCTACAGGTTGGGTGCTAGGGGATTAGATGATTCCTATGGAAAGAAAATTATGCCTCTCTTTATTACCAATTGTTCCTCCACCTTTATCCATGCCATCTTGTCATAGTACCATCTGACTTCAACATCAAGTACCACCAGCTTTACCATTATGCTATACAATGTCTACAGAGAATAATATTGGTGTCTGGATTCTTTTAAGAGGGATGATTTGCAGTGAAAAGAAATATATTCCTATATTATATCTACAGAGGCTCCACTTAAAAGCCAACAGTTTCCTTTCCTTTAGTGAACCCTTCTTTCATAGTATTCATAGTGATATATTCATATGTAATGTACCTTCCTATCTATTTGCTAATGCTAGCACCATAAGGATAGGATAAAAATAGTCAATGTTGATTGAGGCAGTTTAGTTCTGCTTTAAATAACAGAGTGAAACTACAATCAGGCTGGATTCATAACTATGCATTTTTAGTGCTTTTTGCATTTTACAGATTTGCACTGCTGTTCATTTAACATGGCTTCCTATGGGACATGTTCTTCAGTGCAAATCTGCAAAATGCAAAAAGCACTAAGGCCTCATACACACGGGCGTATATAAAAGAATAAACAAAACGTCGGGCCCGACGTCAAGGAAAAAAAGGCGACGTTTTTCGTCGTTATGTATTGACGTTTTTCGGCGTTAGTGAGCGTCGGCATCAATAGGCGTTTTTTTTTAAAAAATCATCCCTCTGCTATTTTTCAACCTAAAAACGTTGGCGTCAAAAAACGCCGGAAAACGCCGGTACAATATTAGTTGGCGTTTGTTGGCGCTTTGTGGCGTCGGCGTCAAAACACGCCAACATTTTGCAGTCTCAGAACGCGAGGGCTGTGGGTTCTACTTTCTGCTCACTAACGCCGATGCCACCTACAGCTCAAAAACGTCGACGTTTTTATGGGGCCATTGACTAACATGGGGAGCAGAAAAAAACGTCAGTAGACGCCGGCGTCAAAAAACGCCCGTGTGTATGAGGCCTTAGGCATAGGTATAGCATAGCCATAAAAATGCATAGGTGTGAATTCAGCCTCAGAGAGGCACACAGAGAATGTTTTTAAGACTATAAGAAGTAATAGCAAACCCAGAAACGAAAGTGTAAAATGGCTAACAGATTTGCTCCCAAATAAATCACGGAAATGCTGAGTTAATTGATTTTCAGCTGCATTATAAAGCCTTCAGACTTGGATAATTAGCACTGCGTGAATAGATTAACTCGATGGGGGAGATCTGAACATCTGACTGTTATGAGTAAGCTAGGGCTGAAATATAGGGCCTGGTGTTGACCCACCATTGGTTTACATGTGGAAAGTATGAGGTCATCTGAAAACATTAGGCAATTTCCACCTTCTGCTAGAACACTGGAGATGTCTGGACCAACAGATATGGGCAAGTCTTTGGTAGCTGCTGTCAAAAAAACAAATATTCTTACTATAGATTATATCTGAGATGTAAAACAGTTATATTCAAATAAAAAAAAGTTAAAGGTATTTTTACAAACAGCCAACATAAGCACCCAATTCTGATCTGATATTAGTTTCCTATAACCCTCCACATTTAGAATTTGTGCATCTTGATCTAATCAGAGTTTTATTGCTTTTATTGTTGTGAGTCAGCAGTATGCACATGCTAATAGAAGGAGACAGCAGAAAAATCACCAAATCTGTCTGTTACTACTCCTTTATAAGTCCAATCAGCAGGCGGGGGTTGGTTGGTGATCCAGCAATACTGCCTAAAGCCAGGGTCGGCAAGCCATTGATCGCAAATCTGCCCGTTGGCTTCCTGTGGGATCTTAAACACATCCCTGCTTTGCCAGTCCTTCCCCCCCAGCCTCCACCACTCTCCTCTTCATTGCAGAGTGGAGAGTGGGAGGTATCACAGTACTGGATGCCTTAGTTCACCTTTTGAGTTAAAGTGGTTGTAAAGCCGCCCCACACCCCCACAAAAAAAAAACCTGCAAAGCAAAAGCATAATGAGCTAGTATGCAGCGCATACTAGCTCATTATGAAACACTTACCTCAGAACGAAGCTGTTGCAGCGGTCTCGGCACACTGTTGTGACCGGCAACATCACTCTTCTGGGTCTGCGACTCCGTCCATTCAAGGGCTCCAGTGCTGTGATTGGTGGAGCTGCGCTGACGTCACTCCCGCCGTCTTTTACGGCAGGAATAGAGAAGAAGCTGCACCCTGGGCTACCCCAGGTGCCGATTCTTGAGTGCGCATGTGCCGATGACGTATAGGTTTAGGAGATATTTCCTGGACCTCCAGGTAAGCCCTATTGTAGGCTTACCTGTAGTTTAAAGTGGTTGTCATGACTTGACAACCACTAGCAGGTGATTGGTTGCTAGGATGCCGGGCAGTCCTAGCAACCAATTAATAGCTTGTTAATGTGAAAAGTTAACTCCTGCATTTCCTGCTCCCGTCCTCCATCCAGTATTGTGCTGCCTCCCGTTCTCCACTCTGCAGTACACCTGTGTAAATTAGGAGAGTGCTTCCTACATGTGTGTGTGTGTTTGTGTAGGGGGATCATGGGGAGGGACACTGCTTTGGGGGGGTACAGGCCACTGTTATGGGGGCGCAGAGGACCCTTACATGTGGGGGTATGTGATGTGAAGGGGGCAGAGAACACTGCTTTGGGGGACACAGGACACTGCTATGGGGGGGCAGAGGAAACTACAGTGGGGGGGGGTAGATGTTAAGGGGCAGGAGGACACTGTTATGGGGGGAGCAAAGGTCACTACTGTGTGTGGGGGGGGCAGAGGGGCAGAGTACATTTTGGGGGGGTGATGTGAAGGAGAGCAGAGGACACTACTGTTGGTGGGATTAGGGGAAACAAGGACACTGATGGGGAGGGTGATGTGAACTGATGTGGAGGGGGCAGAGGGTACTACTGTGACACACTGTGTGTTCTTCATGTTGTGTTTTTATTGGAGGCTTGATAGTTTTTATGTTTTTTTTAAAGGGGGTCACCCCACTGGGGATCTTTGATTTCCTCCATGTTGTCCAGGTAGATCTCAACTTCTGAAATGTTGCCTACCCCTGGCTTAAAGTAAACCTGCAATTTTGGTCAGAAGAGTTTGATTATTATACTTTAAAGCACAAGAAAACTTCCAGCGAAAAATTAAACCTGTCATACTAATGTCAATGTAAATGAGCCCTAACATGCAAACCTGCACTGAGCTGCTTATGAAAATGCTAGGTGTCTGGTTATCTTTGGCCTAAGAACTTTGAGTACCAGGCAAAGAACAAGAATGCAGACAGTGGAGTAAGTGGAAATTCCTAATCTGCATGCCTGTTCCTGGTCAGTACTTTAGAAAGCACTGAAGTAATCGAATCAAAATGACAGCCAAGCAATTAGAATATTTATAAGCAGAGATTGGCAATGGCAGCCTACATACTGGATTGGATTTCTTTAAAAATGGAGACTGTGGAGTTGATTTACTAAAACTGGAGAGTGGCTACCATGCACAGCTGTACCAGATTTTGCACTGTCCAGTTTTAGTAAATTAACCCTTGTGTGTTTTCACCTCCTTTTCAAAGACTACTGCATAAAATGAAGGGCTGGGGTGAAAGCTGCAACATACTGCAGCTTTGAAGACAGTAAAAATAACTGAATTTGTATGTGAATAATGTACCCTTGTTTCCTTTCTGTTTTTATTATAAAAAGAAAACAATAAAGGAATGTAATGAATTATGAAAAGTGGCTACAGCATTTTGCTTGCAAGGGACTGTATGTACTATTTAAGACTAGCCATGGTAGTTAAGGGTTAAGTTTCACAGGGCAGGTGGGTGTCTGTATACATTGCCTAAAGCCTCACTGCTGCTCCTGTTTAATAAGATTCCCACATGGCAGGCGGAACGCGGTAGCCAGGAGTGTATGGGTTAAATCTGCCCCTGGGAGAATTCCTTCGTGATGTGAATTCCTCCTGTGCTTCTGCTCTCCTCCTTAAATAATGACATAACGTCAAGGGGCCTGCTTAACCCTTCATACTCTGACCACAACATATGACTCATTAGCCAACCTGGAGCAAAGACATCTTCACCAATAGGTAACCAGTTTTCCAAGTGAACATAGATCTGCACGTGAAACTGAGTGCTTCTGAACACAATACTGAATGATAAAATGACCCTGTTGATGTGGTATAGTCCTTTTGGATCCAACATTACTTCTTCCCAAATTTTGAACACTGCCTCTTGGACCTTTAAACGCTATTCAAAGTTGTCCAAGATGGACCAAAGGACTAAGAAGAATAGAAGTAAGGTAAAAAAAAATAGGGAGACAAGGGGTTGGTAGGGGGTAGAGGTTTGTGGGGGTCTACAGTCTGGTCCCTTAATGGTAGACCTCCCCTCAAACCTCTACCCCTACTCTCCCCTTACCTCCCGAATTTTCCTAACTTCTCTACTCTTCTAATGCCCATTGGCACATTTGGTGCTCTACCTCTCACTGTGTTATGTCATAGCTCCTCAAACTAACTTCACTGGACTATTCTATAAATTCATTGCGTTCATCTTTGATAAAACCTCCGTAAACATTATTGAACAGAAACTGATTGATATTGTTTAAGTAAAACGCCCCAACGGAAGTTGGTTCCTGAAACCCAGAGCATGTGGAGGAGGCAGTAGGGTTGTTGTCCTTACCTACCAACCTTCCTTCATTTGAAATAATACCTTTGATTTCTTCCTGCAGGAAAATGCAGGTCCAATTTTCTCCATTTTTTTTTACATTAGTTTAAATATTACCCTAGTGTGACTGATTGATAGAAACTAAGCTAAGAATGGAAATTTTGTCTATTATAGCCACCAAGTTTGGTTTAAAAAAGGGAACTGTGACTGGTTAACATAGAAGATAGCTTCAGGTTTGTTCTGGTTTCCGTTGTTCTATGTATGGGATGATTCCTGGAAGAGGTGTTGCCTAGAGCAGTCAACGATCTCTTACAATCCATCTACTACACAAAGACTATAGGATGAGAGCTAAGACCTGATTGGCTGTTAGAAGCCACCCCTTAACATTTCCTTGCTCTCACCTTCCTAAATAACCAATCCATCCCCATAACGACACTCTGATATGTATATATATCTTTAAAATCCTGCTATGGGTGACATAGTGGCTAGCACTTATGCTTTGAAGTACTGGTGCCTCAATTTAAATCTTGACCTGGACACCACGTGCATGGGGTTTTTGAGTTCTCCTTGTGTTTTTGTGGGTTTTCTCTCATATTCGAAAAACGTGCTGGTAGGTTAATTAGCTCCTGTCTAAATTGACCCTAGTATATGTATATAAATTGGCTTTGTATACATATATCACATTCTACATGCTATTCCCAAGTTGAGAATGTGGGGAGGTTTGAGGAAAGACCTGTAGACTAAGGATGACCTTGAGTTCAGACTGAACCAAAAGGGAAGCTGTCAGTGCCAGGCCAATCAGGGGGAGGTGATGCATCCCCTTTGCTATAAGCATCTCTGCCTCTTTGTGTATGGTCAGCTGCAGGGTGGGGGATGCCTCAGCAGCACCTGGTGGGCCCAACACTGACAGCTTCATTCTGGGTTAAGGTAAAAATGGGTGCCTTCTCAACCTAAGCTAAAGCCAAGCTCATTCCTTACATCAGTGGTTCTCAACTCCTGTCCTCGGGACCCACTAACAGGCCAGGTTTGCAGGATAACTCAAATACATCACAGGTGATATCATTTGCTGCTCAGTGATTGCAGTATTCTAGTCTGCATCTCCCCAAGGTAATACTTAAAATCCGGCCGGTTGGTGGGTCCTGAGGACAGGAGTTGAGAACCACTGCCTTACAGTGACCTACCTCATAAAAAAATGACCAAAAAAATGATATGAAAAAAACATGGTGCCCGGGGAGTTGGCCTATAGAATTGTTAGTTACCACTAAACAGATAAAAATAATATCCTGCTAACCAAAGATTTGATCAAATTTTCATTTCACATTGTGATTTATGAAACTATAGCTGAGCAATAAATATCCTTCAACAAATGAAATGTTATATTTTAATTGTGCTCCTTTAAGTCACATTAGCAGCCAGCATCTCCACTTAAAAAAACTGATGACATGGCTCTATAATATCAGAGTTGTTGCATTGTGCATGAATTCCCCGCGGCATTTGAACATAAAACGATTGAACGGAGGTAAAATAAAGGCTTGGGGCTTGTCTGTATTGGTGGGTTTTCCTTTGCGAGCTCTATACCAATAAATGCACTCGTGGCTTATTTCCATGTCTCAATGCATTCCTTTACCATGAGCTTTTGTAGATCTCTTTCCTGCCTGGATACTGTAATGAAAAGTTTCCAGGTCACAATGTTTAATATCTCTGTTTGGTTCTCCCTTTCCTGTTTAATTTAAATAGATTTAAAAGATTCTATAAAAACATAAGCGCAATTAAAACACAAGCGATAAAACATAAGCGCAATTCTAATATTCTATAAAAAACAAGAATTCTAGTGATTTCTTATTTTTACAATATTACAGGTAAAACTAAAGACACAAAAATAAATAAAATGCAATAGTAGTGTTTATAAAAATAATAATATATGTGGTTGTTTTTATTGTTTTCATAAGGGTTTTCTCAAGATCCAAATTCTCACCATTTTTCTGGAACAGCAAAGGGTACAAAATGTACAGAAGTTAAATAGACTTTATTGAAATGGAAGAAAAATAACATTGTTTGTTATACCATATATTTCCAACAGTTTTTTTTTCTTGATCATTAGAAGCTTAGTAATATTGGTAAAAGTATTTTTTATTATTTCCTTTAACAAAAAGGACACAGTAAATTAAGATTTAACATGAATAGACATTTTTAAATTATTATTATTATTATTGTTACTAATAATAATAATAATAGTTATTATAATTATAATAATTATTATTATTGTTGTAATAATAATATTGTTACCATTGACATTTATTTTTTAAATCTACCGAAGTTTATACTTAATTATATTTAAAAAGATATTTTAATTAGATAGGTAATATAATCTATTAGATACCAAAGAAACACATAAGAAATTTAATTTATACCACTATGGTTTTGTTGCTCTTACTCAGTGAAAGAAATTGGTGTTACCTAATTGGCCTCTGTCCAATGTAGAATTTTCAGTCCTTTCTTCATTAAAGAGCTGTTTGCACAACTGCTGCGCATCATATAGAGCAAAACAAATATATCTGAGAGTATTTTCAGTTTCAGTTTACTCTATAAGCACACTGCAAGTACAGAAAATAATATTGACGCTGCCATAAATTCAGTTTTCCTGTCCGGTAATGAGCTGACAACGCCTCTTCTACAATGAAATCTCAAATAGTGCTGCTCTGTCCAGTTCTCCCCTGCTGGACTACAGAACACTCCATTTTTTTATTCTAAACATGAATAGGATACAAAATTCAATGCATTTTGAGGGGCTGTTAGGAGAATACCTATCAAGAGTGAAGACCAATGGCCCGAAAACATCAAGCTAAGCCCTGTACTCAGTCCTTAAGAATCATCTGAACCGCTAGATGATCAGATGATCGGTGTTGGAGTCACAAGCCAAGGTTGATGCAGGAGAAGAGTTTCATAGTTGGGGGTCACAAGCCAGGGTCAATGCAGGAGAATGGTTTCATAGTCGGGGGCACAAGCCAGAGTCAATGCAGGAGAAGGGTTGTGTAGTCGGGGGTCACAAGCCAGGGTCAATGCAGGAGAAGGGTTTCGTAGTCGGGGGTCAAAAGCCAGAATCAATGCAGGATAAGAGTTTCGTAGTCGGGGGTGACAAGCCAGGGTCGATACAGAAAAAGGGTTTCTTAGTCGGGGGTCAGAAGCCAAGGTAGATTCCAAGTAGCAATAGAGGTAGCTCGAGGCAGCAGATGGAATAATGTGTGGAGCACAATAATCTGGCAAACAGGAAGTGAAGAGGCATGGCTTAAATCAGGAAGTTCATAGGAGGAGCAAAGAGTTCAAGGTTCAAGACAAAACAAGGTTCAAGACAGGATCATCCAAGGAATTGTTTAGTGAACTGTCCAGCATTCCAGGTGGCTCAACAAGAAGAGACATCACCTGACACAGCAGAGGTCCTGAGTTTAAAGCCAGTCCCCGACATCCTGAGAGGGGCAGACATTGCCCTCTTCATCAGGGTTCATAGAAATGTGAGGCGGTGATTTGTAATCTGAAAATATGTGCTTGTAATTGTTAACTTTGACACAGAAACCTTCAGCAGATGCTTGGAAGCAACACAGTTGAAGGACATATTTTAAGGTTTAAAAATGTTTGCATTCTGACCTCACATCTCTATACATCCTGATGAAGGGAGTGATGTCTGGCCCCCAAAACGCATTGGATTTTGTATCCCCTTTTTGAATAGGACTTAATTTCGGACTCAGATGTTTTAGCGTGGCGCTTCAATTCCTAGTTTCAAATAAGGTCTTTCAAATGGGCGGCAGACTTTACTAGCCTTGAAAAAGCCATCCAATGTGGATCACATTTCAGACCGTGGTTGACAGCCAGTTTACAGGCGTTCAGGAGGCGATACTGCCACCTCCTGCATGCCCATATTTTCCTTTTTTTCTATCCCAGTGGGGATTGTACATTGAACAATCATGCTGCAACTGCCAAAGCCATGTTTATCACAGTCCCATTGACTTTGATGGGCAAGTTTAACAGGCAGAGCCATCTTTTCAAATTCAGCATGCCGAGTTAAAATCATTGCGCCACGAAACATCATGTCCACGGCAATGTGAACGCATATCGCTTTTGTAAATTTGAAGATGGGCAGTTGGTGGTGGCAAAAACACAGATCAACCACCTACTTTTACTGTCCACCGCTGCCAGTGTGAACTAAGCCCAAGGGGACTTCTGTACAGCATCTTACATCCACAATCCACCAAAGATAAACTCTATGCAACATCATTGTTCAATTTGGATCTAATCTTGACTTTTACTACAAGTAAATGGCAGATGACAGCAGGTGGAATAGCGGTATGAATGTAATATTAAGTTCTTCTTCTCTGTGCGTTTTTACTCTACAGAGAATACATGTGTTTCCAATGTTCTCTCGTAAATTGTCCACTCCATGAATGCACATTTTTATAACATGCAGAAATATATGGAACTGTCAGCAATTTTTTTCCATAGTTCTGAATGAAGCATTAAACACAGGATGATGACACAGGAGCAAGTTAATGGAAAGCAGTGTGTTTAAAGCAGGCCTATCGCTAACTTTTAAAATCTATATATTTTCTGATATGTCATTATATTTAGCAACAATTATAATTTTAAAAGTTTGTTTTAAAAATAACAAGCAGACCATAGGTTTCTGTCCAGTGACTTTGCTTAGTCTAAGATGATGTCACCAGTCGGTTGCAAGTTGGACAAAGAATTTCCGACATAACCATGACTTGAATGTAACACTGTGAAATTGATATTGTATGCCATCTTCTTTCCTTAATAAAATCTGATTGTGAAAAAAAAAAAAAAAAGAATTTCCTCAGTCTCCGCTATCAACAGTTGTGCTCATAAGTTTACATACCCTGGAAAAAATTATGATTTCTTGGCCATTTTTCAGAGAATATGAATGATAACACAAAAACCTTTCTTTCACTCATGGTTAGTGTTTGGCTGAAGCCATTTATTATCACTCAACTGTGTTTACTCTTTTTAAACTATAATGACAACAGAAACTACCCAAATGACCCTGATCAAAAGTTTACATACCCCAGTTCTTAATACCGTGTATTGCCCTCTTTAACATCAATGACAGCTTGAAGTCTTTTGTGGTATTTGTGGATGAGGCTCTTTACCTTCTCAGATGGTAAAGCTGCCCATTCCTCTTGGCAAAAAGCCTCCAGTGCCTGGAAAGTCTTGGGCTGTCTTGCATGAACTGCACGTTTAAGATCTCCCCAGAGTGGCTCAATGATATTGAGGTCAGGAGACTGAGATGGCCACTCCAGAATCTTCACTTTATTCTGCTGTAGTCGATGACAGGTCGACTTGGCCTTCTGTTTTGGATCATTGTCATGTTGGAATGTCCAAGTATGTCCCATGCGCAGTTTCCTGGCCAATGAATGCAAATGTTCCTCCAGTATTTTTTGATAACTGCATTCATCTTGCCATCAATTTTGACCAAATTTCCTGTGCCCATGTAGCTCACACATCCCCAAAACATCAGCGATCCACCTCTGTGTTTCACAGGCCTTGTTGACTCGTCCCCAAATGTATAGTTTATGGTTGTGGCCAAAAAGCTCAATTTTGGTCTCATCACTCCAAATTACTTTTGGGGCTTGTCTCTGTGCCGTTTGGAGTATTGTAAGTGGGATACTTTGTGGCATTTGCGTAGTAATGGCTTTCTTCTGGCGATTCGACCATGCAGCCCATCTTTCTTCAAGTGCCTCCTTATTGTACATCTTGAAACATGTTTTCAGAGAGTCCTGCATTTCACCTGAAGTTATTTGTGGGTTTTTCTTTGCATGCCGAACTATTTTCCTGGCAATTGTGGCTGAAATTTCACCTGGTCTACCTGACCGTAGTTTGCTTTTAAAAAAAATCCCTAATTTTCCACTTCTTTATTAGAGTTTAAACACTGCTGATTGGCATTCCCAATTCCTTGGATATCTTTTTATATCCCTTTCCTGTTTTATACAGTTCAACTACCTTTTCCCGCAGTTCCTTTGACAATTCTTTTGCTTTCCCCATGACTCAGAATCCAGAAACGTCAGTGAAGCACTGGATGAAAGATGCAAGGGTCTGTCAGGAGTCCAGAAACTCATTGACCTTTTATAAACACACACTAATTACAAGTAGAGTTGAGCGAACCCGGACTGTAAAGTTCGGGTCCGTACCAGACTTTAGGGTGTCCATGCCCCGAACCCCATCCTGGACATTTCGAAAAAAGTCCGGGATCGGGTTCAGTATTCGGATATATTTTGGCGCCTGTTGAATAGCTGCAGGGCAGCCAATCAACAAGCGTCTCACTCGTTTGCCCTTAGAAGCCATCACAGCCATGCCTACTATTGGCATGGATGTGATTGGCCAGTGCATCATGCGACCCAGACTATTTTTGGCGCCTGTTGAATAGCTGCAGGGCAGCCAATCAACAAGCGTTTCACTCGTTTGCCCTTAGAAGCCATCACAGCCATGCCTACTATTGGCATGGATGTGATTGGCCAGTGCATCAAGCGACCCAGACTATTTTTGGCGCCTGTTGAATAGCTGCAGGGCAGCCAATCAACAAGTGTTTCACTCGTTTGCCCTTAGAAGCCATCACAGCCATGCCTACTAATGGCATGGCTGTGATTGGCCAGTGCATCATGTGACCCAGCCTCTATATCAGCTGGAGTCACGTAGTGCTGCGTGTCACATTGTCTCATACTGGAGTAGGGAGAGGTTCATGGCGCTGCTGTGAGGGAGAGATTAGCATTCTAATATCATCTCATCCTGTATTAGGGACAGGTTCCTGGCGGTGCTGTGAGGGAAAGATTAGCATTCTAAAATCATCTGATACTGGAGAAGGGACAGGTTCCTGGTGCTGTGAGCTAAAGATTAGCGTTCTAATATCATCTCATCCTGCATTAGGGACAGGTTCCTGGCAGTGCTGTGAGGGAAAGATTAGCGTTCTAAAATCATCTCATACTGCAGTAGGGACAGGTTCCTGTCGGTGCTGTGAGGGACAGATTATTGTTCTAAAATCATCTCATACTGCAGTAGGGATAGGTTCCTGTCGGTGCTATGAGGGACAGATTAGCGTTCTAAAATCATCTCATACTGGAGTAGGGACAGGTTCCTGGTGGTGCTGTGAGGGACAGATTATCGTTCTAAAATCATGTCATACTGCAGTAGGGACAGGTTCCTGTCAGTGCTGTGAGGGACAGATTATCGTTCTAAAATCATCTCATACTGCAGTAGGGACAGGTTCCTGTCGGCGCTGAGAGGGACAGATTATTGTTCTAAAATCATCTCATACTGCAGTAGAGACAGGTTCCTGTCGGTGCTGTGAGGGAAATATTAGCGTTCTAAAATCATCTGATACTGGAGTAGGGACAGGTTCCTGGTGCTGTGAGGGAAAGATTAGCGTTCTAATATCATCTCATCCTGCATTAGGGACAGGTTCCTGGCGGTGCTGTGAGGGAAAGATTAGCATTCTAAAATCATCTGATACTGGAGTAGGGACAGGATCCCGGTGCTGTGAGGGAATGATTAGCTTTCTAATATCATCTCATCCTGCATTAGGGACAGGTTCCTGGCAGTGCTGTGAGGGAAAGATTAGCGTTCTAAAATCGTCTCATACTGCAGTAGGGACATGTTCCTGTCGGTGCTGTGAGGGACAGATTATTGTTCTAAAATCATCTCATACTGCAGTAGGGACAGGTTCCTGTCGGTGCTGTGAGGGACAGATTAGCGTTCTAAAATCATCTCATACTGGAGTAGGGACAGGTTCCTGGCGGTGCTGTGAGGGACAGATTATCGTTCTAAAATAATCTCATACTGCAGTAGGGACAGGTTCCTGTCGGTGCTGTGAGGGACAGATTATTGTTCTAAAATCATCTCATATTGGTGTAGGGAGAGGTTCCTGTCGGTGCTGTGAGGGACAGATAATCGTTCTAAAATCATCTCATACTGCAGTAGGGACAGGTTCCTGGCGGTGCTGTGAGGGGCAGATTATCGTTCTAAAATCATCTCATACTGGTGTAGGGAGAGGTTCATGTCGGTGTTTTGAGGGACAGATTATCTTTCTAAAATCATCTCATACTGCAGTAGGGACAGGTTCCTGTCAGTGCTGTGAGGGACAGATTATCGTTCTAAAATCATCTAATACTGCAGTAGGGACAGGTTCCTGTCGGTGCTGTGAGGGACAGATTATTGTTCCAAAATCATCTAATACTGCAGTAGGGACAGGTTCCTGTCGGTGCTGTAAGGGATAGATTATTGTTCTAAAATCATCTTATACTGCAGTAGGGACAGGTTCCTGTTGGTGCTGTGAGTGACAGATTATCGTTCTAAAATCATCTCATACTGCAGTAGGGACAGGTTCCTGTCGGTGCTGTGAGGGACAGATTATTGTTCTAAAATCATCTCATATTGGTGTAGGGAGAGGTTCCTGTCGGTGCTGTGAGGGACAGATAATCGTTCTAAAATTATCTCATACTGCAGTAGGGACAGGTTCCTGGCGGTGCTGTGAGGGGCAGATTATCGTTCTAAAATCATCTCATACTGGTGTAGGGAGAGGTTCATGCCGGTGTTTTGAGGGACAGATTATCTTTCTAAAATCATCTCATACTGCAGTAGGGACAGGTTCCTGTCAGTGCTGTGAGGGACAGATTATCGTTCTAAAATCATCTAATACTGCAGTAGGGACAGGTTCCTGTCGGTGCTGTGAGGGACAGATTATTGTTCTAAAATCATCTCATACTGCAGTAGGGACAGGTTCCTGGTGCTGTGAAGGAAAGATTAGCGTTCTAATATCATCTCATCCTGCATTAGGGACAGGTTCCTGTCGGTGTTGTGAGGGACAGATTGTCGTTCTAAAATCATCTCATACTGCAGTAGGGACAGGTTCCTGTCGGTGCTGTGAGGGACAGATTATTGTTCTAAAATCATCTTATACTGCAGTAGGGACAGGTTCCTGTTGGTGCTGTGAGTGACAGATTATTGTTCTAAAATCATCTCATACTGCAGTAGGGACAGGTTCCTGTCGGTGCTGTGAGGGACAGATTATTGTTTTAAAATCATCTCAAACTGGTGTAGGGAGAGGTTCCAGTCGGTGCTGTGAGGGACAGATTATCGTTCTAAAATTATCTGATACTGGAGTAGGGACAGGTTCCTGATGCTGTGAGGGAAAGATTAGTGTTCTAATATCATCTCATCCTGCATTAGGGACAGGTTCCTGTCGGTGCTGTGAGGGACAGATTATCGTTCTAAAATCATCTCATACTGCAGTAGGGACAGGTTCCTGTCGGTGCTGTAAGGGACAGATTATTGTTATAAAATCATCTTATACTGCAGTAGGGACAGGTTCCTGTTGGTGCTGTGAGTGACAGATTATCGTTCTAAAATCATCTCATACTGCAGTAGGGACAGGTTCCTGTAGGTGCTGTGAGGGACAGATTATTGTTCTAAAATCATCTCATACTAGTGTAGGGAGAGGTTCCGGTCGGTGCTGTGAGGGACAGATTATCGTTCTAAAATCATCTCATACTGCAGTAGGGACAGGTTCCTGTCGGTGCTGTAAGGGACAGATTATTGTTATAAAATCATCTTATACTGCAGTAGGGACAGGTTCCTGTTGGTGCTGTGAGTGACAGATTATCGTTCTAAAATCATCTCATACTGCAGTAGGGACAGGTTCCTGTCGGTGCTGTGAGGGACAGATTATTGTTCTAAAATCATCTCATACTGGTGTAGGGAGAGGTTCCGGTCGGTGCTGTGAGGGACAAATTATCGTTCTAAAATCATCTCATACTGGTGTAGGGAGAGGTTCCGGTCGGTGCTGTGAGGGACAAATTATCGTTCTAAAATCATTTAATACTGCAGTAGGGACAGGTTCCTGTCGGTGCTGTGAGGGACAGATTATTTTTCTAAAATCATCTCATACTGGTGTAGGGAGAGGTTCCTGCTGCTGGTGTGAGCGGTGCATTTCTTGCACAAAAATAAAAAGTGGGTCTACGTTGCTGGTTTAAAAAAAAAAGAATAATAATTTATTATTCTTTTTTTTTTAGTATTAATAAATAGTGCTACATAGTACATTTGCACCTTGTTGTGCATTTCCTGCGCAAAAATAAAAAGTTGCTGGTTTAAAAAAAAAAAATATTCTAAATACTACATTTGCGGCCAGCGGTGCATTTCTTGCACAAAAATAAAAAGTGCCTCTATATTGCTGGTTTAAAAAAGAAAAGAATAATAATTTATTATTCTTTTTTTTATATTATTAATAAATAGTGCTATGTAGTACATTTGCGTCCAGAATGAGAAATAAGGGACGTGGTCGTGGTGCTGCTGGTGTTGGTGAAGTTCCTGTTGCAAGGAGAGGACGTGGTCAATTTGTGCCAGCTACACGCACAAGTGAAACACCTTCCTCAGGTGCGAGTAGCCGTTAGAACCTTCAACGTTATATGGTAGGCCCGAATGCCGCTCAACGAATGGTGAGGCCAGAACAAGTACAGGCGATAGTAGATTGGGTGGCTGACAATGCCTCCAGTTCCTTCACATTGTCTCCCACCCGGTCCCTTGATGAAAGCTTAGAGTTGGCACCTGAACCCCATGGCCATCTGTCTTTCACCTCAGCCCCTTGTAAATCAGCCAAGCAGTCTGAGCCCCAAGTCATGCAGCAGTCTCTTATGCTTTTTGATGACTCTGCTGGTGTGCTTTCCGTGGGCCATCCACATAGCCCTGCCCCAGAAGTGGAAGACATTGAGTGCACCGATGCCCAACCACTTCTGTTTCAGGATGAGGACATGGAAACATCACTGCAGCACGTCTCTGATGATGACGAAACACAGGTGCCAACTGCTGTGGCTTTCCACAGTGTGCAGACTGACAAGGAGGGCAGTGGTGAAGGGTGGGTGGAAGATGATGTGGAGGATGATGAGGTCCTAGACCCCACATGGAATGAAGGTCATGCTAGTGACGTGTGCAGTTTGGAGGAAGAGGTGGTGGTCGCACAGAGGCACCAGCACAGCAAAAGAGGAAACAGGTTGCAAAAGCGGAGCGACCATCCCCTAGACAGTACCCCTGCTACTACCCACCGCACCCAGGGACCTAGCACACCAAAGGCAGCTCAAAGGAGTTCCCCGGTGTGGCAGTTCTTCAGACAATATGCTGATGACAAGACACGAGCAATCAGAGCCTGAAGCGAGGCATAAATGTTCTAAACCAGAGCACAACCTGCATGACCAGGCATCTACATGCAAAGCACGAGCTGCAGTGGAATAAGCACCTCAAAATCCAAGAAAGGTCTCAGCTTCCTCCTGCTTCCTCTTCTGCTGCTGCCTAGGCCTCTTCCTCCACCTCTACAGTGCCAGTGTCCCCTGCCACCCAGCAAACAGACGATGTGACAGCAATGCCACCATGTCCGCCACCGTCCCCAAGCATTTCCACACGGTTCCATGGAAGCTTACAGCTCTCCATCTCCCAAACACTGGAGAGAAAGAGGAAGTACCCCCTACCCACCTGCGATCCCTGGTCCTGAATGCCAGCATTTCAAAAATCCTGGCCTTTGAAATGCTGTCATTCCGTCTGGTGGACATGGACAGTTTTAAAAACCTGATGGCTGTGTCTGTCCCACAGTACGTATTTCCCAGCCTCCACTACTTTTCCAGACGAGCCATCCCTTCCCTGCGCAAACAAGTCGGGGACAAGATCAAGTGTGCACTGCGCAACACCATCTGTGGCAAGGTCCACATAACCACTGATACGTGGACCAGTAAGCACAGGCAGGGACGATATATCTCGCTAACTGCACACTGGGCAAATGTAGTGGCGGGTGGGCCTGAGCCGGCTAGCCATTTGGCGCATGTCCTTCCGCCACCGAGGATTGCAGGGCATTTCTCTTTGACTCCTGTTGCCTCCTCCTCCTACTCCGCTTCCTCCTCCTTTAATACCTCCTCATTCGGTCAGCGTAACACCTTCACCACCAACTTCAGCACATCCAGGGGGAAACGACAGCAGGCTGTTTTAAAACTGATATGTTTGGGGGATAAACCCCACACTGTGCAGCAGCTGTGGATGGGAATTGAACAACAGACCGATGAGTGGTTATTGCCACTGAGCCTCAAGCCCGGCCTGGTGGTGTGCGATAATGGGCGATATCTCATAGCAGCTCTGGGCCAAGCTGGTTTGACGCACATCCCTTGCTTGGTGCATGTGCTGAATTTGGTGGTGCAGAAATTTCTAAAAAAAACTACCCGGATATGTCAGAGCTGCTGCAGAAAGTGCGGGCCGTCTGTGCGTGCTTTCGGCGTTCTCACCCTGCTGCTGCTCGCCTGTCTGCGCTGCAGCAGAACTTCAGCCTTCCCACTCACCACCTCCTATGCGACGTGC
>BLSH010254406.1:929904-973577 GCA_018402905.1 Glandirana rugosa
ATAACTATATATATCTTAGGTTCCCAGGGTTCACTGTAACTTGAAGAATTACCTCAACACCTCTTATGTCCATTCAGATAGTAATTGGTACTAGGTCAAGTCGAATGAGAAGTGTATAAGTTCCCCTTGGTGACTGACGAAGGTTGTTCAATGTCACTTGGGACCCTTGGATTCTATATATATCAATAGACACACCTTTGGCTGATCCTCCTCTTTCTTTTCCCTTTTTTCTTTTCTTTCTTTCATTCTCCTTTCTCATTTCAATAATTTACCTCTCTATAAATTATTTTTCTTTTTCCTTCCTCCTTAACTCTGGTTAGGTGACCATAACAGGTGGCCTCCTTTGTTATATGGTTTTAGAAGATGCTCAGAGGCTCAACCCTCAGTTTTGGTTGGGTTGTAGTCTTTGCGTCATGGTCGCTGCTATTCCATTACTTAAAAGTGACCCACTGGGACTTTTTCATATAGCAGCAGCGGGCTTGATAATCACACCTCTGGGACGTTATATTGTCTTTTGATATGGCCTTACTAATGCCAAAGATATTTTTGCTGAGTCTTGTCTTTATGGATAATTATCTACTTCTAAGATATTATGTGACTTGATATCCTTTCTTTGTTTCAATAAAAAGATTAAGTTAAAATATTCTATCCCAAAGAATAGAAGTGAAGCCATAGCCATCTGTTATGAACCCCATCCCTTTAAAGGTTGAAAAGGAGCACTGCCCCTAGAACAGGTATAATTTTACAGAAATGATGGACATTTTGGGCACATGGTAGCTTTATTGACAGTTTTAGGCCTCAAAAGTATCATGAACCCAAACCTGCACATTTTCTCATCACTTACTTTAGAGTTGGCCTTATTTATTTCCTAAGGCCGGCAATAGACGGTTCGAATCTCGGACGGTTCGGGAACCGGCCAAGATTCGAACCATATTTGGGCAGGCTGAATGTACCCAAGTTTATCGATCGATCAATTTAGGTACATCCAGCCTGCCAGATTTTCCATGCGATTTTCATTTGCAGCTGGCATAGCCACTAGCAGTAATCACTGTGTTCTCCTGGCGGGGAAGGCTTCTCCTGTCTCCCAGCTGGGAGAACACAATGGCTTCGTGGGAGGGATTCCCCTGTCAACACTGTCTGTGTTGATGGGGGAATCAAGCAATTTTTATTCCTGCAGCCCATGGTTGCAGGAAAGAAATTTGCTCTGTCTATGGCCGGCTTAACACTGAAAGCTGGCATTAAATATTTGGTAAAGATTAGAAGCCAACAATATATAGAGCAATGAAGTCACATTTGGTTGAGATGGCCTTTGCAAGGTCTGCACCAATTCCATATATTTTTACTGATCCAAGCAGAATTGTGTCACTGTTAAGTCTGAATTTTAGGGCGACCCAAGACATTCAGTCATCAAAGTATGAGATGAAGGAATTACCACCTCTGTTCTGGACTGCTAGTGCCAGGGTGGTGGTCAGGTCTTCTATGGTCTATTTCCTTCTAGACATACTACCATTTCTTAAATTGAAATCCAACCATTGTGATAGCACCACACACAATTCCTGTAGACAGCCAGACAAAGGCTTAATTTCATTATCAATGTGTGTTAACAACGAACTGTGTTTTCCTGGGGGCAATAACCCCCAGGAAGATTAGATTCAAATTTTGTAATTCAGATTGTCAGAGTGAAAGAAAATGATTGGTAGCTGTGGGCAACAGCCAGTAGGTGGTTCTTTTAAGTACATACTAATACCTAAGGTGGACATGGGATTGTGGGACGCCCAAAGGACCACTGTGACTTGCCTAAGCCATTTGTGGGATAACAAAGGAAACAATTCAGTTGTTTGATATGGGAAACTATCCCTGCTTGAGACCTACCATTAATAAATAGGACCTATTAAAGGAGCCAATCTATTCAATCTTCCATGTTAAAAATAAACATTTTTTATGTCAAAGAGCTTTGCATGCCTTCTGCACTACAACAGTGCAAGACCCCCTTATTGTAATGTCCTGCAAGACAGGAGTCTTACCATTACAGCCAATGGGGATTTAGTTTCCATCTTAAACTGTCATTCTGAATCTGATTGTCTTCTATAGGCAGTTATTTTTGGGGGGCCTTATTTATAATTCAAGGCCCACTAATTAAAAACACATGGAACTGTCAAGCGTAAGAGCAGTTCTGGATGCCTACAGTAAATTATCTTCTCCCTTTCATGTTTTTAGTGCATTAGGGTAAGATGTATGAGCGTGTCTGATTGGACGTTAAGATCCTTGGGAAATGTTTTTAATCTGTACATGATTATACATGAGGTCCCCTATAACATTCTATAAGAGGGGAAGACATTGGATATCATTTGGCAAACTGGAACATAGAATCAAGGTTGATCTTATCTTTTAGAGTCTCATTTCTTTTTTTTTTTTATTAATATGTTCTGATCCCCAGGGGAAAAAGTATGTGTAGTATTTAATCTAATTTTTCTATGTGCTGTCTAAGGCTAACTGAGAGGGCACCTCTCCTCCCTCCATTGCCGTCCTACAACGCAGCTAACAAGGAGCCAGCTGCTTTGACAGAGGAGCTTTTGTCCATCTCCAAGCAGTCTGTTTTAAAATATTATCATTGTGCCCCATTAGAAAAGCATGGGATGCCGCTCTGCCGACCCGATGTCTAAAAGTATGTGAATGACCTCAGACAGCGCCACCCTGCTGGCCACGGTTTGGCTTGTTGTGACCCACCAAGTGGGGCTTAGTCTATGACTAGTCTCTATAACTAGGCCCCTGTGGGAGGGGAGAAATGTGTCAGAAGCTGTGGCCTGCAGAGTACCGCTAGCTGAGGCCATTCACATACTTTTAGACATTGGGTCAGCAGAGCGGCTTCCCATGCTTTTCAAATTGGGCACTTTTGGATTGGTGGACTCGGACTCCCTTTCTGCCAGCAGGGCAGCACTGAATACCCGGGATACAAACTTCTAAGGTTGCATTGTGCCCCAATATTTTCTAAGACAGTACATGGCTATAGAGTGTACTCACCCACAGCAAACAATTCAATCCCACTTTACTATAGTTATAGTAATTAAAAGATAACATGATTGGCTGAGGTTGGTTACTTTCATTTACACAGTCAGATAGGCTTGTTGGAGTGATAGGGGTTGATATACTAAAGCTAGCCATACTTGCTTTGATTTCTCTTGTTTATCCCTAAACAACATGCATAGAATCTTCACTGCCAACTATTCAGCAGCTGAAGGCAGGTTGCCTCTCAATGACAAGGGCTCTTCACTGCCCTATCTTCAATCAAGACTGAGCAACACACCAGAAACTTGAACTTACAAATATAGCTTGTCCCAAAATCAAATAAAAGGAATGGTCGCCAAGGCTCCAGTCCAGTACACATTTTTAAGTCCTGATGGAGAGGCCTTGTTTTGCCCTCCCTACATTTCTTTTGTGGCCTTTAGTCTTGATTTCCTGCATCAGATAGGATGCAGTCACTGTTGACTGATAATTTTCTTGTTTTTTCTTTTTATTTAATTCCCCTGTCCATAACTGGGAATTTAAAGTCAACACATCTTTGTTAACTAAATATTTTCCATACCTTTGGCAAATCAGTTCCTGAATAGATAATAGGCATTTTTTGTTGTTTTAAAAAATTGATCAACCAAATCAGCAACCAATCCAATTTGTCTTCCGGTTGCTTAAAATGGTAGTAAACTCCTATCATTTTCAGCCAAGGAAGCTGCCATCTTGGCCTCTGTTTAATCTACAACTGCCATGATGCTGCACATGTGATCAGCTGTGACACCAGCCATTGGATGGTCTGACAGTTTGGTTTAGAGCACAACCAATGGTAGTGTTAATGCACATGCCGGAAATGTAAATGGTTTTTAAACTGTTAAATGGATGGGTTTACTACCGCTTTAAAGCAGATCTTCACTGCATCTGAGCACCACAAACCAAAAACACTACTTAATTTATCTTTAATATTCAAAGCAAACTCGCCCATCTCTCCATGCTTTATTTTGTTGAGAAATCACTTTGAAAAACACCTCTCCTAGTATTTCTAGCCATGACCATCTTGAGTAAGGGCAAATGATTTATGGAGCATTTACTTCCTGGAATCCATCTGCCCTTAGCTCGAAAGTGTGTTCAGCTGAGAAAGCCCCTCCTCCTGAGGACTCCTGAAATGTATGACATCATTTGCCTAAGCAAGAAAGCAGAAAGTAACTAGAAATGTAAAAAAAAGCAAATATGATATACTTTCCTGTCTATTTAATAATGCTAGCAGCAAGAAAATCACAAATAATACATGTTGATTGGTAGAGTGAAGTTCAACTTTAATTTCCAATAGATTGATGAAACTATCTATGGGTTAAGTCACTAAGTGTAAAAAATTCACCAACAGCTAAATGACTATTGAATGACAGGTGCATATTGATAGCACGCTGTAGACCTGCTCAACAAAGCATGGGGCCTAACAAGAATATGGAATGTAAGGAATTAAATCCTAATAAATGAAAGACCTGACAGCCTGAATGGAGTGCAAGGCCCAGTGAGGGATGCCTGCTTCTTCTCATGGCCTTAGGCTACTGCCTTCATGTTTTTTTTTCCTAACATAATACATTGTATGCATGTTATATTAACATAATAGGACTACATTTATTTATTTACTTTTATAAATTTATTATAGGTACTTATATAGCGCCGTCAATTTATGCAGCGCATATATATATTACACATTCACATCATTTATGGGTAATATTGTTTCCTATCCATATCGCAAGTCATCTTGGCTTATTCTTACCTGTTACAAACCTTGACCATTCAATCTGTATCTCCTGTGACACACACACATCAAAATGATCAGTAGACTTGATATATAGGCAGCTGAAATTGTATGCAAATCTTGATTGTGTGCCCCCACCCTCTTCCGTCACCCATGCCTCTGTAAAGGTATTTTTGAGTGAAGGGCTTTAAAAGAAAATATGTAAATTTGGAGGCAAATTCAAGCTCTTCTATCTTCAGATCATCTGATAATTTGAAATGTTGCTAACGCTAAAGGTCATCTCTACTCATACAGTTCTTCATTACCTTTTTTTTTTACGAAAGTCAAGCTTGGCCCCACCCTTTCCCTCTCCCATGCCTCTGTAAAGGTATTTTTTGGGTGAAGGGCCTTAAAAGGAAATATTGGAATTTGGAGGCAAATTCAACTTCTTATATCTTCAGATCTTCTGATTATTTTGAAATGTTACTATCGCCAAAGGTCACATCTGTATATAAAGTTCTTCACTGACTTTTTTACAAAAGTCAAGCTTGGCCCCACCCTCTTCCCTCTCCCATGCCTCTGTAAAGGTATTTTAAGGTAAAGGGCTTTAAAAGGAAATATGGAAAGTTGGAGGCAAATTCAACTTCTTATATCTTCAGATCTGATGATTAATTTGAAATATTGCTATCTCTAAAGGTCACACCTGCTTATACAGTTCTCCATTTACTTTTTTACAAAAGTCAAGCTTGGCCCCACCCTCTTTCCTCTCCTATGTCGCTGTACCGGTATTTTAAGGAGAAGGGCTTTAAAATATAATGTGGAAACTTGGAGAAGCATTAGACTGTTTATACCTTCAGATCTTCTGATTGCTTTGAAGGTCACCCCTGCTTATGCAGTTCTTCATCATACAATCAATTTTACTTGCCCAGGTTTGTAGCAGGGTTGTATCAAAGGGTAATGACACTAAAAACTGATATTTCACTTTCGGGTGGGTGCTGGTGGACTATGGTAATCACCTTAGTTACTGAGGGACCTCTGTGGAGATATATCCACCTCTCACCATCTCAGAAAAGATGTCACTCTTCTGCTACTGGATTATTTGCCATGCGGTTGCAATGAATAAAATAATATCTTGAAGTGATGGAAATCTCACTGTGAACATGGCAGAAGGGTCAGGTTAGCGTAGGGCAGTGATATCTAAACTGTGGCCTGGGGGTCAGATGTGGACATTTGCTTGCCCTTATCTGGCCCTTGGGGCATTATTCCTCTCTCTGACTCCAACAATGGGGCACTATTCCTTCTGCTGACACCAATGATGGGGCACTATTCCTCCCACCAACACCAATAATGGTCCACTATTCCTCGCACTGACACCAATGATGGGGCACTATTCCTTCCCAATACCAAAGATAGGGCATAGTTTAATCACACTGATGCTAGGACATTTTCTATTCCCACTGGCCACTGTTCGGCCCTCCCTAAAATTTGAAGAACAGTAAACTGGTCATTTTGTTGGAAACTTTGGAGACCTTTGGTGTAGGGGTTAATGTTGTGTCTTTGGGAATTAAAGTGGATCGAATATCAGATATATTTTTCATGTTAAGTACAGGTATGTGCAAATATAACACTTACATATAGCAGATCAACCTCCTGCTGCAGACCACCACTTTGTCACTTGCCACAGCTTGATCACTCGGGAAGAGGAGACTGAGGAAATGCTTCCTTGTGCGTGCAGCAGACTGGTGGCATAATATCAGGCTAGGCAGAGTCACTCATTGGAGCCCTAGGACTGCTTTCTAATTTTAAAGGTGGCCTTATTTTTTTATATTGTAATATTCCAGGATTTTTTGTACAGTTACTGAATGGTCCACTCTAAGCACTGGTAATTCTATAAACTATTTTAGATAATTTGGTGTTACTATTACCAGCCTTTATTTAGTTCAAATAAGGAAACATAGGTTATGCATTGCACATGTCTATAAGGACATCCTACATGATATCTACACTTATTCATAATGCTGCCATCATTTTTGACATTCCCAACCTTCAGTATATTAAACAAATGTTCTACAGAACACTTTATAGAAATTTGATAGCGTTGAATAATGCATGCATGGCTTTGCCTACTGGTAGCTCTGAATGAAATGTCTTTTGGATATATACCTTTTTTATTAAGAAATCATGTGTAATTAACTAAGTATCATTTAAGGGCCTACTCTCTCAGAACTGACATTTTTGGGGAAAGGCTTCGGATTGGACTAGGCACTGGGTTCACTCTTAGGCCAGCCATTCTCAACCATGGTTCCTTCAGAAGTTGCTAGGGGTTCCATGAGCTGTGGCTTAATGACCTCCCATCTGATGATCCAGCAAAGAGAAAGGAAAAGGTGCTACTACCCCAAATTATCCAAAAGTCTTCCTGAGCTGTCGGGTGCAGGATAAGCAGTCGCTCAGCTGCCAACACGATAACTAATAGAAGATGATTCGCAACTCTATACATGTTCTTAAATATCTCCAAATTTATTGATACTCCATAAAAGACAAACCATTACAGCATCCTTATACAGTATCAATCAATTTTCTATTAATTCCCATCTGATGGTGCCTGCATAGTTTTGGGACCAACACCTCTTGGAATAGCCAGGGATATGATGCCGATGATCCTTTTTTGCTTTCTGTATCAGTGGCATACTGACCACCACTGTAAGGGATGCATTCTTACCAATGACCATCAAAGTAAGGGAATGAGTGAAAGGAGCACCCGGAATCCAGTAAAAGATTGCTATATAATTGTTTTATTGACAGTGGTAAAACACGGTAAAGCCAACGCCTTTCAGGGGAACACAGACTCCCCCTTCTTCAGGGCTTGATGGAATGATCCCAGCCCAGTCAGGCCTCCCTCATTGGTTGCAGCGATAGGTCAGCCTGTCAGTCCCCCAGATGAGGACTATTTGCCCCTTTAGTTAGGCCGTAACCTATTCAGACCTCCTGTCAGCGCAGATTTGCAGTGACAGACAGCTCAGTGCCGTCACATGTACCGGTACTGAGTTATCTGCCGCTGCAAGTCTGCACTGACAGGAGGTCTGAATAGGGATCATTCCATCAAGCCTTGAAGAAGGGGGGGGTCTGTGTTCCCCCGAAACGCATTGGCTTTACCGTGTTTTACCACTGTCAATAAAACAACTATATATCAATCTTTTACTGGATTCCCGACGCTCCTTTCACTTATTCTCATAACTAGTTGTGGAAAAGAATTTGGGAGCCGTAACCATAGGTAGCAGCCCAAGCCCCCCAAAAGGGCTTACCACCACCGCTCTGCCAAAATTCGGACAGTTCTACCAGGAGTGTATACTCCCCCACCTCCACGCACCCAGAGACCCTCAATTGGAGTAGCCAGTCCAGCGTGGTCTTTCATCCGTAAGAGCCATCAAAGTAAGGGGCATTTCTCAATGACCCCAATGAATTGATTTTATGAGGGGTTTCCTGAGACCTGGACAATATTTTAAATGTCCCTCTGGGGTAGAGAGGTTGCGAAAGGTTGTCTTCCATATGTAGGGTCTGGCAATCCATATGTAGGGTCTAGCCACCTGCATTTCAAACTATCTAACCACCAAAAACATCATCTACTCAATTTTCTATTTATTTTACATTATAAAAAAAAATTGACCCTGGAGTAAGACTCAATTGCAGGTGAAGGGCTGACCATTAAAGCCCCTAATACATATAAGGGACTAGCGTGTACATCAACCTGATATCATCTATATAAGTAAGATCATTTTAAGTGGACTTACCTTTACCGATTATTTAATAAAACAATAAAATAAATAAATAGATAACAAAATAATCAATTTTTGTATAGCATGAAGTGCATAGCAATAAAATATAAAGTCATATGCCTATGATAAATGCATATCCAACAAGGCTATAGTTGGTTTTCCCTTTTTTTTAAGCGGAATTGCAAAAATAGGCACAACCAGAAAACCTCCATTAATTCTATATCATTGTCCTGCCTTAAAGACTGCTCATTCACCAGCCTGTGTACTCTTAACCCTCCTGCTAAGTATATATTGCTATGCCTAATTGCTGCCTGTAGAAATAAAATGACATATTTCATATATCACTGCAGTGCTTCCAACGTGGCTTTTCTTAAACAGAAACAAATGTGGGTTTTAGCCAAAAACTGAGTTAAAGGCAAAGACCAGATTTCTGCACAATGCAAAAAAAAATCACATTTATCTTTTCATTTATTTTAATTAGAATTCTTTGCAGATAATAAAGTTACAGTAATTAAGACACCAAAATATTATACTACACTTGCTTCAATTTCACTTCTATTACATCTTATTCATGGTTAGAACTTCACCTTAAAAAAAAAAAAATGTGCAAACGTTATAAAGTTTTTAATAGTTTGCAATCTGCAGTAAAAAAAGTTTCAATTTTTGCAGTTTGGAATGTTTTGAATCTATAGTTTGTTTCAGCATCATTTGCCAAATTTAGACACAAAAATGCAGTTTAAATAAAAAAGAATATGCATTTATTTTACTATGAAATAGGTATGATTTAGTGGATGGATATTTTAATGTCTGTAATAACTATTATAATAAAGTTGCTTTTTTTTTTTTTTTGCAAACTGTCATAAGCCATCTAAAAACATGTAGGTACTTTTAAGACATTTGGAAAAATTTTGTTCATTACTATACAAAACGTACTATGTTTCAAAAACCGTATTGTTATTCAAATACGAATGTTAAGTTTTATTACAATCAGAAATGTATGCAGCTTTTTTTTTGTCTCTGTGCATAGGGTTGCAGAGGCTCCTATTCTTTGAAGGGAGGGGCTGGCTTTGTTTGAAGTTTTTTTTTTTTCCTCTCCCTCTCTTATGAGTCTGTGTATGAGTTTTGGTATTGGTTAAAGGGCTGGACCAGCTGTTGTTCCAACCTTAAAAAAAAAAAAGTATAGAGAGAGCAAGGATCTTTGGACCCCACCTCTCTGGAGTGGTGGGTAGATATAAAAAGGGGGTCTAGTCCAGCTGAGACACAGTAGGAAGTTTCTGCTGGGGTCTGCATTGGAACTATACCACTAAAACCTACCCCTGTATGACTAGGACCTAAGAAGAACAGAACCAGGACCACAGAGAGTCTACATGTCTAGAAATTAGACATGTTCAGCTTTGTGGATACACGATTACTGCTAGTAATAGCAGCAACAATCCTAGTAGCAAAATGTCAAGGAGAAGATGACTGTAAGTACACTTTTTTTTGAGTTCCCATTGTCTTTCAGGTGTGATCAACCATTGGTCAGCTGGGCAGATCCTTTGCATACAAGTACCAGCTGCACCTTACATGGGTATTGTTGCCCAGCATCATTCAACTGTCTTTATATGGCAATAGGCATCTTTGAGCTGTCTGGGCATTGAAGTTCTGCAAGTGTCAAGCATGCAAAGCCATGCTAGGACTTGTAGTCCCACAATGCCTGGATAGTCAAAAGTTGTCAATTTTTTTCAGATTGATGTATTCATGCTGTAACTGTATCCTGCTGCATGAGAAACATGCTTTGAGCATTCTTGCTGTCAGTATTGAGTGTCTCGAATAAGTCACATGGTATGTCATTTAATGCAGGATGGTAAAAATGTACTAACCTGTCTTTATAGGAGCAGAAATGGTTTAATTGGGTTACAATGTGCTTAGCATAGGGTTTGCAGGGGTGGGGGGTATAGCAAAAAAAAAAAAAAAATAGAGGGGAGGGATTTTTGTAAGCGGCTTTTCCTCTGTATGATTTAACGCGGGGTGTTTTTATTAAAAACATATTATCTCATGGTTACATTGAGTGCTTCAGGAAAAATGGGGGTTGGGGTTGCATGTGGTTTTCATTACATTCTGTTAAAGTCATCAGGTGGTGGTTGGGGGGACTGGATCATAAAACATGCTAAGGAGTGATTCACCATGGGATGTTTAACAGATTCCAGTTTTCAAATGTCTAGACATAACTTCAGAACTTCAAGAATTGGGATGCTAATTTTACATATTGGTCCACACTGGTAACACACTGCTGCCACCTGGTGGCCGCAGGTGATACTTCATGGACCATGCGCAAAGCCATTGTTGTGGCGGCAGGTCAAGACAATAGCACTTGCTTGTTGGTCTGTCCTGACATCCTTATTTTTTATACTTCTACAATTCACTTTTTAATTTTTAAATATTGCAACCGAAATTATTACAAGGTTAACCTTTTTTAACACTTTTGCTGTATTTCTAGGATGTATGCTACCAACAATAAATAATAGTTGGTAGTATATACAATGTAAATGATATTTTGTTGCAATATTTTTAATATATTGTCAGTAATAAATAATTTCCAGGTTGTGGGAGAATGTGGGGTTGCATATTTGTCTTGGGTGTGGTGAACCACTCTATTTTTGCAACAATGCACTATCTACTATATATATATATATATTTATATATATATATATATAGATATATATATATATATCTATATATATATATATATATAGATATATATATTACAAGTCTGTATCATGCAAAATCTTTAGCATTTGGAATATTAAAGCACAGCAATGGCCGGAATGTTATAAGCGTTGAGTTTTTTTAAAAAAAAGCCATGTTCTTTATTGTTGCTTGGGGCACTCTATACATCTCTGTCATTTATATGCTTTGGAAACAATCCTTTCTATCCTTTTTAACATTCCTTTTGGTACCTGAGCATGTCTCATCCTGCACATCTCCAGCTGCACAAGCCTCAAGTTCTTCCTCCTCCTCCTTTTGCAGGATTACGGCACAAGCCTCTACTCCCACCCCAAACCTTTTCACCTTCTCAAATTCTCTCTCCTCCCTCCCCAGGGCTACATTATTCCTCCCTCTTTTGTCCCTCTCGGATCAGCAAGCAATAATGATGTACTTGGGCTTGGAAAAGACCCTAGGCTGGAAAACCTTAGTCGTTTCCAAAATATTTCGTTTCTCTTTCCTCCTCCCACTCACAGAACTTTGGCAGCTCCCACTCTTGTCAGGGAGCCTAGTTGATGGGAACCAGATGATCTTTTTCTTTTTTTTTTTTTCTTTTTTTTTTTTCTTAACCCCCCTCCTCTTTTTCTTAAACCAGATGTTGCTCAAAAACATAAAAAAAACACAGCTGTATCTTCTACAGTGTTAACCCTTTTGCCCTTGGCCTCAAAGGGGTCCGATTAAGTCAAAAGTGTTTCCTAATAATTTAGTAGTGAATGGAAGTTTTAACAGTTGTCAACCCGTGCACTGCATATCATTTAAGCTGCACCTCAGGGCAGTTGTCATTACTGGACATATTTTTAGGGTGCAGGGTTATAGGGGCCTAGTCATTTAATTATGACCCCTTTCTCCCACAGTCACAACTTCAGGGTGCACCGCTGATGGTAGAACGTATAACGACAAAGATGTATGGAAACCCGAACCCTGCCAGATCTGTGTATGCGATGAGGGAACTGTCCTTTGCGATGACGTGATCTGTGAAGACATTGGTGACTGCCCCAATCCTGAGCTTCCAATGGGAGAGTGCTGCCCTGTGTGCGGTGAGGGTAAGTTCTAAAAAGTCTACCATTGGTTCTTAATCATGCATAAGGGGGGTGTGGCCTTATTAGTGATCTCATTAAGTATTTATCTGTTTGTTTAATTGGTTTCTTTTAAAGAGGTGTTTTATTAATCAACACCTTTGTCCATTTGCTCTTAGGTCAGTACCAGACAGGCTCTGTTGTTGAGGGTCCTAGGGGAGAAACTGGTCCAAGAGGCGACAGGGTAGGTATCAGTGATCGGGCCTACATATACCTCAAACTTTCTTTGTGGTCATCCTGGAATTGTTGATATAAGCATGTGGTCAGATGTAAGGTGGCTTAGACTGCCTATTAATAATAACTTGTCATCTGTAGAATATCTTTGAACTTTGATCTTAGTAGGATTCATGGTATTTTACAGAGCAAGCACACCTCAGCGATTTGCTATCTCGAGGTTTAGGCTTTGAATTTTTGGAATTTAGAGTCAATAGTAAATTTTACATGCATATTCGTAGTTCTACTCACTGATATAATATCTTTTAATTTATTAATGAACATTTTCTTTAATCTAACAGGGACTACCTGGCCCACCCGGCAGAGATGGCATTCCTGGACAACCTGGTCTCCCTGGACCACCAGGCCCACCTGGACCACCTGGCCTTGGCGGAGTAAGTAGTCCACCTGTCCAGCTTGTAAATGTTTATTCCACCTATTGCAGGTCATCTATGTTCATTTCTAACTGATGTGCCTTCTTTTTCCCTTGCAGAACTTTGCTCCTCAGATGTCTTACGGTTATGATGAGAAATCCGCTGGTATCTCCATGCCCGGCCCCATGGTAAGATAATCTTCTTTTGGTTATACACTGCTGAAATTACAACTTAAACCATTTCTAAAACAGTGTACTTTTATTGGTTAGTCTTTTAATAGTGCATCTTAGTAGGCTCTAAACACTAGTAAACATATGGGTATGATTAAATTAATAAGCAGCAACCTTTGGTTCAATATCTGCAATGGTTACTGAGATTAGTTAAAACTATTAGGCTGTAGAGGCCTTTGAGTTGAGTTTAGGAATGTGGTTCCCCCTAGTGATACAAATCAAATTAGCATTTGAGTAAAATGTGAAAATGAGCTAATATGGCTTGAGAAAGTGCAAGATGCATAAAAAACCAACTGACATTTACTTATATCTTTTATTAGGGTCCAATGGGTCCCCGTGGTCCTCCTGGTCCTTCTGGCTCACCTGTAAGTACCTTTAATTTTTGTTTTAAAATGACACTATTCTTCTTGTGGAAAAAAAAGACACTATTCACATTACACCATACATGCAAGAATAATCTGACATGTCTCTTTTTTCCCTTTTTAAGGGACCCCAAGGCTTCCAAGGACCCCCTGGTGAACCTGGCGAACCTGGTGCTGCTGTGAGTATTTTTGATCCTTTCTACCTGGACATTGTTCTTATATTTATGTTTGTATATCTTGTCCACCTGCATGGCCTTCACATTGGTCATGCTGTTTGAGAGACAGAAAAAAGGAAAGGTTAGACCTGAGACTTTTTGCTCAAGGTTAGCTATGCTATCCTAATATTGGTGGAGCCCAACATTTTGATAGGCCTGAAAGCCCCTTTACTGTGGCATTGAATTGGCTTCATCTTATAATGCATTTAAACCTTTTTGTGAAATAAATGTTCTCCTCTGTTCTGAAGGCTTACCACCACAGTTCTTTAGAACTTTTTCAGAATTATTCTAGGACTAAAACCTTCCCTGATTATGTTCTGACATTTAAATCACCAGGCCTTACAGCTCTTTACCAACAATAGCCAAGTCACCTTTATGACATGAACCTATACTCAAGCACAATGGTGGGGTGAGGATTCCAAGGAACAAAAATCAACCCCTTAAAAAACAAAATTATTTTGCAATCCAGAAAAAAAGCAAAGCCAATTGCATTGTTTTTTTTCTGGACAAACTAAATTCCAGACTTGTATTTCAAATCGTATACTGTATTTTGAATTTTTAGAACATCCCCATTCTTAATACATGACAATGTAAGTAAAAGTCATGTAACACAACCAAAATTCTGCCCTTGCCCCTGTAAATTATCTCATTGTGTTCAGATACTTACAGATAGACCTTTTCATTTTTTAAAGTAAATATTAAAGCCCAATCAAACACTTATATAGGGTTGAATAATCTCATATATGATCAAAGCCAATACATACTTTGACCTAATAACTTCTTAGTGGATAGTGGTGTTGCTCAATCTGCAATGCATATCTACAACACCAGAGCATTATGGGAAATAATGGAGTAAGATAGCCATAAGGTTTCAGCAAATTGCATCCTCTTGTTCTTTGTTGTATATCTTACTGATTATTAAAAGCTTGTCAGTAAGTCATAATATGGTAGGGTGCACTGATCTGACTAGTCAAATAGATTCTGAGTATAGTTGATCCTCTACTGACGATGAAGTAGGCCTTGTGGAGGCAGGTCTTCACTTGCAAGTACAGCGTGACAAAGAGAGTTGAGGCCTAGGTATACAAAGTGTATTAAGTACACCCTACAGTGTAAAACAAATTTATTATATATATATATATATATATATATATATATGTCTTTATACACATGGTATTATTTGTAATGCTTGCCAGCAGTTTATTTTCTAAAATTCTTAAACCATTGGCTAAACCTTAAGGGTGCTCCCCATAGAGGCCCGCCAAGCTGCATCATGTATACTGAAATCATACAGTACCATGTGGTTTAGATTAATATCATTTAATCTTCTTGGATAACTACATTTTCCACCTCCATTCCACTCTTTAGTTATGTAGAATCACATTTTCTTAGAGAATATATTTTTAAATACTTAGTTCAATAACAAAACAATTTGTACTAGTTATAATGAGAATGGTCTACGTCTACAGGTTTTTTAAATTAATGCCTTTGTGTTGTTTTTAGGGTGCTATGGGACCTCGTGGACCCCCAGGACCTCCAGGAAAGAATGGTGAAGATGTAAGTATCTTTCACGTAGATACATGTACATATTAGGGGAAGGTGAATAAGTGTATGGGAAAGTGATTTATAATAATCTCCTGCAAAAGAGACACTTGCACAATCTGTGTTCCCTCTAAATTTTATCTACTTATCTAGAACAGGGGGTATTACTCAATTGTCATAACACTTCATTGAACTTGCTCTTATGGGCTTCAGAATGTGATCTGTGCAATTCTTTTAGCATAAATCAAACTATGTAGCAGAATTCCACTAATTCGTGTCTCTGGTACATTAGTGAAGTGCTATGCTCTCCTCTCAGTTTAGATAACCTGAAGCACTTCATGCTGGGAATTTCAAAAATTTGAGAATTATAGGTCAACTTCCTTTGGCCTAGACAGTTGTGTTTCCATCCCAGGCCTCAAGAGTTCAGTAATCCTCATAGAGTCAGACTATGTGTTTCTCAGTACTTGCTTATTCAACACACATTCCAAGAAATGATTTACCACTTAACTAGGTTATCACCTTATCTAGCAACATTCTTAAAGCCTTTTATTTTATTTTTTTCCAAAAGGGTGAAGCTGGCAAACCCGGACGTCCTGGTGAGCGTGGTCCCTCAGGCCCACAGGTAAAAGGCTTTTACCTAATTTTGGAAAACACATTTGTGTCATGTGTAGTGGGTTTTTGATGAATTTTGATGATAGCACTTTTAGGCTTTCCTCAGATTTAGTCTTTAGAGCTGGTAGGCTTAAGCTATAACTAGGGAAGGATCATTCCTGGGGTGCCGAGAAGTTGGGGGTGTGATATCACATTAAATAAAAAAGAAAATTATAATATAATTTAGGCCTGAGCATGTGGCTGAGACACATTTAAGTTATGTATGGTTGTAAATTGTGTAGCAGTTTTAGCAAATGAAGGATGTAAAACTCAAAAGGAACATGGTTTTGTATATAAAATTGATGTAACCTGTAATATTCTGGTAGAGAGAGGTGTTATTTTAATCCATGCGACTAGGAAGCAAAATCATATATGTTGGACTTAGATGCCACTACATTCAAGCATTCATTATATAATGTTTACACTATTATTAATACCAATAATAGTGATAGTTATAGTAGAAATTTTAAAACTTTCTTGTGATTAAATATATCAACTTAGAACTTAGACACTGTTGGTCTTGCATAATTGTGATCCCTTCAACAATGATCCATCCTTTCAGGATCAAATGTTTTCCAAATCTGATGGTCTGATTCTTTTTCATTTATAGGGTGCTCGTGGTCTCCCAGGAACTGCTGGTCTTCCAGGAATGAAGGGACACAGAGTGAGTCCTCCATCTTAACTCTATCTTTAGAAATGTTCAGTCATGCAGTAGCACTGGCAAAATCTTATTCACTGTTTTCCTTCTACTCTTTACCTAGGGTTTCAACGGTCTTGATGGAGCTAAAGGTGACACTGGCCCTGCTGGTCCTAAGGTAGGTTTGACCTACAGGTGAAACACGGACTATGGCTCACTGACGATATCTTGGAGGTGCTGATCTCTATTTCTCTTCACCTCCTTTAGGGTGAGCCTGGCAACCCCGGTGAGAATGGCGCTCCTGGACAAGTAGTAAGTAACAGTTTTACATTAATGGAATCAATTTAAATTTGCCAATATCTGCTATCAGTAACCTGTACTGATGAGATAGATAAGATGGCTTTACCAGATAAATGGAAAATAGTCTTAAAGAATAGCACTGTGTAATGTACTTGATTATGTTCCTCTTAAAGTGCAGGCAGGAATGTAGTATACTTCATGGTATAGACTGCTTTATAGGTGCCATCACAAAAGAAATGATAAGAGAAAAAGAAGTAATATCTAGTACCCACAAAATATAAATAGTAGATCAGAATATTTTTTCAAATGACATTGTTAAAAATGCTGATCAACCTTAAGGCCTAGCTACTGTAAATTTGCCATATAGTTTTACTGTACTAGTCTTGCTAGGGGTATAATGCCATTCTGGGCCTTACAACGGTCATCAAATCATCTTTATTTCTCAGCAGCACCTATAACTTAAAATATGCTTAGTATAATAAGCTGTCTTTGACTAATCCTGATATATTTTGAAAATAATTTTTCCAAGTAGTATGCCAATGAAAACGACAACCCATGCTATCTGTATTTGGGAGGAAAATATTATTTCCAATAAAATGATTGAAAGGCGTGGCAGTGGCTACACAAGGCCTGTAATTGTGAGCCTTATAAAGTTCCAAAGCTATGGTTGGTGCAGTATCCATCATTCCTTTGGAATTAACCATAGCACTGTAATATCATACCTTCCTACTACAACTTATCTTCTTTGCTGTATAAAAATAACAAGTTTGGAAATGTTGTATTGTGTTCTTGGCTTTTAGTAATGATCTCTGTTTCTTTTCTTTAGGGCCCACGTGGTCTGCCTGGTGAGAGAGGTCGTCCCGGCCCACCTGGTCCTGCTGTAAGTATATTGGACACCTTTCCTTCAGAAATCAGAGGCCTATGGGGTGTATATGAACAAGGTACTAATTAGATTGTTTCTCTTTTTCCCCCTTAGGGTGCTCGTGGTAATGATGGTAGTCCTGGTGCTGCTGGTCCCCCTGTAAGTAGTATTTTTGGTACAATAATTGAACTGCATGATGAGCAATGTCAGTGTTTTATGATCATGTTTTTTTAATTCATATTAAAGAAGCAAGGTGTTAGCACCTGTTCTTCTATAATATCAGATGAGATTCAGTGCTGGCATTCACTGTTACTGGTATGAGTGCTGGCATTAGTTGGGTGAAAAGCAAGGCTTCTTATGCTACATGATTTAAAATTGTTTCTCTTCTGATTTTAGGGTCCCACTGGCCCAACTGGACCATCTGGCTTCCCTGGCGGTGTTGGCCCTAAGGTAATATTTTATATTATGTTGCTTTTGGCATCTAATCTTCTGGACATACATACACACAATTGCAGGTGGAATACCCACAGTTTAGTGTCCTTCACTTTGTCTCACTTGAAAGAATCCAATTTCATCCAACATAGGGCAGCTTTTTCCACTCACTCCCATATTCCTTTCTAGACTCCTTTAGGAACTTTGTGGTAACATGACACCAACTTCAAACATTAGATATTATGATTCGTGACCCTTTACATGACCTTCAATAGCCCATGTTTTTTTTTCAAACAGGGTGATGCTGGTCCCCAAGGATCCCGTGGTCCTGATGGTCCCCAAGGTGCTCGTGGTGAACCTGGTGCTCCTGGTCAAGCTGGCCCTGCTGGTCCTGGTGTAAGTAGATTTGGCATATTTCTCTAGATTTTACTGATGCATCATTTGGGAACCTTTACTGACATATGTTCTCTTGCATTATAGGGAAACCCTGGTACTGATGGTCAACCTGGTGCCAAAGGTGCCACTGTAAGTATAAAAAATTATATAACAATAAATATCACCCAGCAGGCCACTACCTGCACTCCCTGTCCTATTATTTTCTTAAATCCTAAACTCTGTTATTTCTGTTAACTTGCTCCAGTTTAGCCTTCCTCTATCCTACTATATATTTTCATGGTCCTGACTTACTGCTAAATTTATCAAGCAAAATTTGTCCTCATCAGACTAACACCTAATGTGTTCTTATCTCATGTAGGGTTCTCCTGGTATTGCTGGCGCTCCTGGTTTCCCTGGTGCTCGTGGTGCTCCCGGACCTCAGGGACCTGGTGGTTCTCCTGGTCCTAAAGGTAACAATGTAAGTATACCACATAAACATCTATTAGTTTACCTTTTGAACATTTTGTAGTAATGGATAATAAGTACAGCAGTAATACAAACAATGATGGCACCCCTGAGTTCTTGCCACTGGGAGCCAAAATATGTTTTACATGTTTGCACATTATTATCTGACCAATGGTTGTGCTTTGTGGCAGATTGGTTATTATACTTAGTTCCTCTAGAGCTGATTTTTTTTACAGCTCATTACAGAAATAATATTTTATGTTTACTCTTCTCTAGGGTGAACCTGGTGCTCAAGGAAACAAGGGTGAGCCTGGTGCCAAGGGAGAGGCTGTAAGTATCTACCACATCCTCCTAAGTTGACTTAACTGTAGCCATCTTGGTTTGGATTTATTGTTTAACCTTTGTACTTCTTTTTAGGGCCCAGCTGGTTCTCAAGGACCCCCTGGCCCTCCTGGTGAAGAAGGAAAGAGAGGATCCCGTGGTGAGCCCGGACCATCTGGACCTCCCGGACCTGCTGGTGAACGTGTAAGTACCAAAATTTGCCAAACTCACAATTTTGAATGTGCCAATGTCCATTAGCGAAAGGCAATAAGAAAAACATAGACGGTAAAACCCATCTTTGAGTGTATGTGTCACAGGACTTATGGCCTGATTTAAATATAATAGATATCAAACATGAGTCACTGGATGAAATCAGCTCTCCATAGACTCTGTGACATAATTCTAATCTCACTGTTGATTGCTCCATGTAGAAACTACAATTACTGGGGGACTTAAATGAAATGTGTGCACAGAAAATAATGGAAACATGCTATATACCCATACCAACCAACTGTTTGTCATTTGCCAGACAAGCAGACAGTGGCTGTTGAGTGTTCCTTATTTTGCACCAGATTTTATAAAGACTTCCAATATTGTACTCTATAACCAGATCAGATATTTTCTTTGATTTTCAAATAACCCCCCCCCCCCCCCCAAAAAAAACACCCAGTTGGAACCCATGTTTATTAATGTGCATTAAAGATATATCAATACAGAAACAATGTTAGCTCCCCGTTTTTATTTATAATTTAGAACCAACTCCATTGGTAGGGCTAAAATCTTTGTTAGACACAATATAGAACTGGCATATAAAAGTTGAATGGGAATAATTGAGGTGTCCTCCCTAGCAACTAATAAAGCTGCACCAGTACAGTGACAGCTGAAAGCTGATTGGCTGCTGTAGGTAACATCTCTTTTTTTCATTTTGTATAGATCAGCCCTAATTAGGAGGTGGTTATTTAATGGGCGGTACTAGTGATGTCAATAGAAGATAGGTAGGCTGGTCATGTCCACAAAATGTCTGCCTCCAGTGCTAGTTGGCTTTACAAAGGCTATACACTTCCTTGTACTACTGAACTATAGAGCAGGTCATAAATTAATAAAAAGTTCAAACTTAACTAAACATTTTCAGCAGATTAATATCAACAAAACCATAGTACAGACACAGTTAATAAAAGGACCACATGTGTTAAAGGTACAATTTTTGGGTGGGTGCAATTAATTAGATTCATATTTTGAAAATTCCGCTGCATTTTATAATAAATCAATACTAATGGATTAATTCATAATGGTTTAATATTATCAAATATATGCATTTTAAATTAATACTATTTTAAAACATGAGCCTTTGACAGGACCTTGTATGGTTTCATATGGCCTTGAAGATGTTATTGGCTTTTACATAGAACATTCATGGCATACATTATATGGATGCAAGCCTTCAATTATTACTACTATAACTAAAGCCAAACATATACATTATTGTAATATTACTGGTTGCATTTAGTTGACTACTATTATTCAACAATTTTAGGCTCACTTTGAACTTGACTTGATGTCTTCTTTTCTTGACAGGGTGCCCCTGGAAGCCGTGGTTTCCCTGGTGCTGATGGTGCTGGTGGTCCCAAGGTGAGTCACCTACGCAATCGACAACTGGAGCTGACAGAACATAGTTTTGGACATTTGATGGCACAGGAAAACATTTTGTTTTCATTGATTCCTGACCTGACTTTATCACTAATATGATACTATATGGTTATATCATTTTACCTTACTTCCTGGTAAAGTTTCATGGCCTCATTCACTGAATGCAGAACATAGTAGGGTTCCAGGAACAAGACACTGGGTTGTCTTACTGAGCTAATGTCTCATTTTTTTAAATTACTCTAAACATTCTTTGTCTTGCTGTAATACAGGGTCCTCCTGGTGAACGTGGTCCCGTCGGCGCTGCTGGTCCCAAGGGATCTCCTGGTGAATCTGGTCGCCCTGGTGAGCCCGGTCTTCCTGGTGCTAAGGTGAGATGCCACTCTAGACATTCAATAGATCTTACACTTCCCAATTACTCCAACTATAGACAAAACAAACAAGCACTATTAAGTCCTAAAAATACTTAGGTACCTGTATCTTGTTTTTTGATCACCTATTTTACAGAAAAGCAAATGGACCATTAGATTTTGCTCTAAAACATACTTGCATAAGCGTAATTCCTGTGTTTGTTCAGGACGTTACCATCCATTGCACACAGTGCAGCCTAACAGACACACTCCTACACCTGCACCTAGAACCACTGCTATTCCAAACTGGTGATGGGGACTGAGTTTTCCCTTTCCAAGCACACACTTCCTTAACAAACTTGTACATCAGATATATACCAACAGAAACTGATAATTTGTATGTTTACCACAAATTTTATCTATAACAGAGAACTCTTTGAATGGGCTAAGCATGAAGAAAGCTCACACAAGATTAATTGATTTATTTTTAATTTTATAACCAAAGGGGCCAGAAAGACAAAACAGCCCATGATACAGCTCAGACTTCAAACTACATTTGTTGACAGCCTAAAAAGAGGATACCACATACCACATGCCCATATTCAGAAGATAATGTAAAATGTACTCCGTTAAAGAACAGGATAAATAAAATACTTTCAGAATGTTTCTATATTTTATAGGCCTTGGTTTTGTTATAGAACACAGTGTAAGTTTGGCTTCTATTCCTCTTCTTTTCTAGGGTCTGACTGGTAGCCCTGGTAGCCCTGGCCCTGATGGCAAGACTGGCCCTGCTGTAAGTTGGTGTATTCTCCTTTCAGAACTGTGCATTTATTCCTGCCCTTCATTTGATAGATTTGGGTTTCTGACCTGTGGTCTTTTTTGGCATAGGGTGCCCCTGGTCAAGATGGTCGCCCTGGACCTCCCGGCCCACCTGGTGCCAGAGGCCAATCTGGAGTTATGGGTTTCCCTGGTCCTAAGGGAGCAGCTGTAAGTATCCACTTCATGTGAAGACCCCATAATGTAACATTTACCTTCTTTTCTCCTAATGTCCAAATATTTTCTATTTCCAGCAATCAATATATATCCATTAGATATTATAATTTAACATCTCTTTCTTATTTCACAGGGTGAGCCTGGTAAGCCTGGTGAGAGAGGAGTTTCTGGTCCCCCTGGCGCTGTTGTAAGTATTCAGAAAATAATTTTAATTTTAGCTCTCTAAAATTAGATGCACGCTACAGTATCCAGGCCTCTTGATCTAGAATTTGTAGGGTAACTAATTTAAATGGGAAGCAAAAAAGGAAGTGTGAATTCAGAATTTCAGAAAATCTTTTATTTGCATCGCTGTACTATACATGTGAAAGCAGAGCCTTGAAAAAGTTTAAGGATCTGTTTATAAAGCGGTGAATGTGACTTACCAAACATTCTCTGGTGGAGAATTAATCAGTGTCATTTAAAACACATGGAGCTGCAAAAGTCACCTGCAGATAATGCTTGCTGAATGTCAGATCCTCTGCTTCATAAATATAAGTTGAACCCAAAGCACTAGAATTTTTCCTATATGGTACTAGATACTAACAATCATTAGTGTTATTAAGTATTTAAAATGGAATCTTAGAAACTTGGGGTCTCTTTGGTTAATTATTAGTTCCCTTGAACAAAGATGTCCCAACCTTAGAGTGTCTTCTTTAAAAGAATACTTATTCACATAGGAGAGCAGTTTCAGTTGAATTGTAGGTCTGTTCTTTTGCTATTTAGTTGAGTATTATATAATCAACCTTGGTTTTCTTCTCTAGGGTGCTCCTGGCAAAGATGGTGAAGCTGGTGCTCAAGGTCCCCCTGGCCCTGCTGTAAGTAGAATCTTATTTTATTTTTACTGATTGATTATTGATATTAGTTTTTCCACAGCTATATTGAGTTTCTATTTTGTTCTGCAGGGACCTGCTGGAGAGAGAGGTGAACAAGGTCCTGCTGGTCCTCCTGGATTCCAAGTGAGTACTTTATCATAAACTAATTGGGTCCCTATATTCCAAGGCCTTTAGAATATTGTCCACCTAACATAGTCCCTCACATTGACCCTATGGTCTGCATTTTACCTTACTAGGCAATATCCTCAGTTAAATTCTCCCTCCCTGTGATCACCTCTTTACACCTTCAAATGTCATATTCATACACTATGGCTATGCTCTACCGCATTATTTTGTACACATCTGATACTTACCTTTACTTTAATACAAACATATATATATATATATATATATATATATATATATATCCTGAAACATCATGTAATGATAATTAGTTGCACTTAGCATCCTGTTACTGCTAATTACAAGCCCTTACTGTGAATTAATATAACTCTTTCATTCAATTTTTAGGGTCTTCCCGGATCTCCTGGTGCCCCTGGTGAGAGCGGCAAACCCGGTGAACAGGTGAGTCAACTGAATTTATGTTGCTGAACTGCCAAACTATATTTCAGTATAGGAAATAAATGTGTGTATTGCAGCTAATATATAGGGTGTTGTGTGAATGAGAACTTTCTTGATTTCAGTTGCTTGCCTGCAACATAATAATAATAAAAGCTAAAAACCTAAATGAATACAGTGGAAAACAACTCAATTTTCAATTAATATTTTATCTGTATGCATGGGATCCTTTGGTTCTAAAGCTAGTATACAGCAGCATACCACAGAAGTAATGCACAAATTAAAGCTTCATTATAAAGATTACGCATTGCATTTCCATACCTGTTCTATATAAGCTATAGTTGATTACATTATATTAAACAGAGTGTCTCTCTTCTTAGGGTGTTCCTGGAGATGTCGGACCCCCTGGCCCTGCTGGCTCAAGAGTATGTATTCCATCCTTCTACATATTACCTTCCATTTCCCAGTTTTTTGAAAAGTAAACTATACACAATTTAGAAGAGAAACAATCCCTTTTTGATAGGTCATAAATGAAATTTGCCCATTATTGGGGTTCCTAACTCTTAAATTACTATTATTTTGAGACACTAAATGGTGTCAAACCAAGAAGGTCTCATCAGAATTAAAGGTACATGGCAATCCTGAGATCCCTGGCCCATGGACCCTATATGGAGTCCTGACCCACAGATTGCGAATGCTTGACACCAATCACTGGAAAATAACCTGCTAGATTTTGAATTAGCCGTATACAAACTCTGACAACTTTAAAAGTCACATATTGAAAAGCTGTTTCATTTTTTTCCAAAAGAAACCCAGTTGTTATGCCCACGTGCCATAGTAGCAATAGAGCCTTTTGAATAGACTTTTCTCTCATATTATTATTCTTTCCAACTATATTGGAAAATAAAAAAAATAAGGGCCTAACTCACAAGCTGAAGACAACAGGGGCAATCAAGGGGTGATACATGTGGCCTTGGTATCTGCCAGTTGTCTACTAGATTATACAGAAGTACTTAGTTCTGTTGTAAAGTATATTAATGTTATATGTGTTCAGGCCTAAATTTGTGAAAAGACCATAATAATAAATGACTAATATGGCAAACTTTATCAGAGGCTACCCCCTGCCTCATTATTTTATCATACTTTTTTTAAACCTTCAATGACAGAACAACAAACCACACCTATCTGTGGCTGTAGAGATTGCCAGCTTTCTGTATGAGATACAGATTTGCATATAATATTTTTTCTTCATTAAATGAATCCCTGTTTATCTATAATATTATTGTTTATGGAATGGGATAAGGAAGAGTGCACTAATGAGCACTAACGATTACTAATGGAGTATAGTTTAATAGATATATATTGCCACTTCCATGGTTTCATTTCCCATTGCTTCTTTTTTGTTCAACTTGTTTCAATATACTTGTTTTTTGAACAGCACTTTTCTTATCTATTATAGGGTGAAAGAGGATTCCCTGGTGAACGTGGTGCTATTGGACCCCCTGGCCCTCAAGGACCTCGTGGTTCCAATGGTGCTCCTGGTAACGATGGTGCTAAGGTGAGTTGGTCTTTCCTTGCCAACAGGCTTTGTTTTGTGTCCTATTCAAAAAATGTTGCTATGAACCACGACTTCCAGTCAGATTCAGACTTTAAAATCCCAATTCTCAATTGAAATGTTAAAGCTAGGTGGGTCACATTGCTCTTAGCCAAGACACTTCCCAATAACGGTAATTGTTGTTGGGTAAAATAGGCTGTTGTAAGATTCTATACTGACCATTAATCTCTCCAAGGATGATAGTAGTAACTCCTTTAAAAAAAATTAAGGGAACATAATGATGGGTTTAGGAATCTTGGTCTCACCATAGCTGTCTTATAAGTTAATTGTATTACGGCCTTTGTATATTGACTTACATGGCTGATTGGACACATGGCTTACAGAGACTTAGGCTGGACATTTTTTACATACATAGGATCAATCAGAACATCAATAATCAATAATCATGAAATGTATACTATAGCTCAAGAGAATTATTTACAGTTATGTATGATGATTTATCTCAGACATGACAATTACATAGCAATGGGGTGAGCAGCCCAAGTATAGCAGTGCAATATTGTTAGAGCAGAATATACATCATTAGTTTGAAGTTAAGCAATGCTTTTTCTTTTCTCTCAAATCAGGGTGAAGCTGGTGCTCCAGGTGCCCCTGGTGGTCAAGGACCCTCTGGTCTTCAGGGAATGCCCGGTGAACGCGGTGCTGGTGGACTGCCTGGTGCTAAGGGTGACAGAGTAAGTGCCAGATACTTGTGCTGCAGTTATAGTTAGCCATTTTATATGATGCTCACTGATCCTAATTATTCATCTCCTTTCTTTATTCAAACCATTATTGGTCTTTTCTTCTATCTTAATTTTAAAGGTGTCCCTGTACCTCTTGATCCAATTGTTTTTTCTTTTGTGCTTGTTTTTTTTCTATGACCTTAATCCCATCTCACTGACTCTGAATATTATATTTCTCCTATTCCAGCTAATGATTATACATTGTGGTATATGACCTAGCTTGCTGTTCAAACTATCAACATTATCCTCTATTGCCTTCTAGGGTGACCAAGGACCTAAGGGTGCTGATGGTGCTCCTGGCAAAGATGGCGTAAGAGGTTTGACTGGTCCTATTGGTCCTCCTGGCCCTGGTGGTGCTCCTGGTGACAAGGTAAGTTGAAGGGCCAAAGTCTCAACTTTTTGAAATCTTCATTTCACTGACCAGGTGCTAGGACACATAGGGTATGCAGAGTGTACACCTCTCAGACTCCATGATGTCAGAGAACCTAAGCATAACTGCTCCTCCTTATGAATCATTGATCACTGACATTATATTCTACACAAAATAAATACCACTTATTTGCCAGGGTAAGAATAGAATAATCAAATACAGGTTTTAGTACTAGACCTGAGGTTTTTATTTATACCTTTGAGCAGGTGTCCCAAGAAACTGGTCTTTGGGCCACCATGTCCACATATATACATATCTTAAAAGGGAACCTGTATTTCAAATCAAATTTTATAATAAAGAGTTAAACCTGATAATAAACATATATAGCACACAATCATCATAGTCTTCAGTTACTCTTGCAATTTAATGAGGAAAACTAGGTTTTCACTATCTTTTAAATATAGAAAATAGTGTTTGTATATGATAAAGATATCAATATTATATCTCCATTATGTTAGCAAGACTGTTAATAGACCTAGCTTGGGAGAGCCAATTTGTACCCTACATAGGACAATAGATACAAAATAGATTAGCAAAAAAGAATGTGTGGAGTACTGTCTCATATTTCTGTTCCAAAAGCAAATTTTTAAAGGCCCTGGTAGAAGAGGAGTAGGTCTTGGGCCTACAATAGTTATTTCATACATTGGCCCAGCAATGCCTATTGGACAGCCATAAAACAGTTGCTTACAACACTATGTGAAAGGTAGATTTAGTGTTGAGGCTTGACTACCATAGTCAACCCCTAAACAATCTTTTATCAATGCTTTTCTTTGCAGGGTGAAGCTGGCCCCGCTGGTCCTGCTGGTCCCACTGGTGCCCGTGGTGCTCCCGTAAGTATATCTTCAGTTGACCTGCTTTCTTTGCTCATCACAAAATAGCTGCGTCTAATGGTCACTTTACTGTTCTTATAGGGTGAGCGTGGTGAGCCCGGTCCCCCTGGCCCTGCTGGATTTGCTGGTCCTCCTGTGAGTAGTTTGCTTTAATGTTCCAATTTAAACACCTCATAGAACCATCTTATAAAATACATACTCCGCTGTCATTATTACCAGTATGCAGTACAATTCTTTCACCCAGACATATTAAGCTGTGATGCAAATGCATTGCTTTTGATTCTTGGTAAAAGACCCAACTCAAAAGTCTGCTTAAAATATTGACTCTGAGCAGACTAATGCATTGTTATAGAGAATTTCTGTTTCAAAGGTAAAGTCCATTAGGGCTCTTTTCATCCACCTACAGCACCTGGATCTTTACTGTAAACGCAGTTGCAGACTCACCTGTAGGTCCACCTGCTGGTGAAACCTGGAATTTCAGGGGAATTATACATGTAAAATAGTTACAAGTGAATTATCGATCTTGCTTTCCAGTAGTTACTTGAACATGAGCCAAACTTTGCACTAACTATGCTACTGGAAATATGTTATTGTTCTCACTTGCAATAATATTTGGATGATATTCCCTGCACATCCTGTGCTTCTGATATACTAGTCCCCTTAAGTTAAGTACACATACAAAATAATTATAATAATAATGATAATAATAATTTAATATAGTATAATATAGTACTTTAGATTTACTGACTTACATTTTCTTTCCACGTAGGGTGCTGATGGTCAACCTGGTGCCAAGGGTGAAAATGGTGATGCTGGTCCCAAAGGTGATGCTGGTCCCCCTGGTGCTGCTGGTCCCACTGGTGCTCCTGGCCCTGCTGTAAGTCTCTTTATAAACCATAAATATCACCTCCCCATGACAGTTATCATCCAGAAATGCCAATGTACTTCATTTTATTTTTTCAGGGCGCTGTTGGTGCTACCGGTCCCAAAGGTGCTCGCGGTCCTGCTGGTCCTCCTGTAAGTATAAGTAGTTCATAATCTTCCTACCACTATATCTTACAATGGGTGATAACTCATTGGGTACCTTTACAAAGGTGAGGTAGACTGTTGCATTTTATAAGTTGCCTCATGAATCACAGTTGATCCCTCCAACAAAGGCCACTTCGCCTGTTTTTGTGTACCAGCTTATCAAATTGGGAATAATACAGTATACATTTCTCATTTTATGACCCTACCACTATTTAGACATGAACAAATGGTACTTCAGGCCTTTATAAGTCATTATTAATATCATTTTTATTTGTAAATTTTACACATAACCCCTTTTAATGTAGGCTAACCCCAGACTAGCTGATTTAATGACTTTCACTGTATTAAATGGAATATATAATATATATGTTATATCAGCAGATGAGTCCAAACTTAATCCAGCTGACTTCATTGAATAAAAAAATAACCACCCAATATATTTTCTATCCTTAGGGTTCTACTGGTTTCCCTGGTGCTGCTGGACGTGTTGGACCCCCTGGCCCCTCTGTAAGTATATATAGACTCATGTATTTTTAATTAATGTTTGTAAGGACTAACACTTTGACATGTATGGGGGAAGAAAGGTGGTGATTGCACTGCTGCAAGGCAGTTCTATGCATATTCTTTTGCCACGTATTTCTCTTGCAATTAGCAGGCTTTGCAATGTGCCAGCAAGACCTGCTAGCCATAGTTTAAGCTAGTAATGGCTCACAAATGTATTATTGAACCTCCATGCTCCCAAACTAGTCTTCTGAGTTGTGTTTACAAGCTCTTATTTGAAAAGCCCATTATTATTCTATGATAATATGTGAAGAGATGTGTAGCTGACTACAAATGCCACTTTGGTGCCTTTACACTCAATCTTTAATTACTCTTTAGGGCAATGCTGGACCTCCTGGACCTTCTGGCCCAGCTGGAAAGGAAGGACAAAAAGGACCCCGTGGTGAGACTGGCCCTGCTGGACGTCCTGGTGAACCTGGTGCTGCTGGACCTCCCGGACCCTCTGGCGAGAAAGGATCTCCTGGTAGCGATGGCCCTGCTGTAAGTGCCACTTTAATTCTAATCTAGTCATATTTTTATTTGAAAACTATTCAAGACCCCTTTAGTAATTATTAACTAACGTTACTTATTAATTATTACTTAATAGATATATAAGGCCAAAGGATCCTTCACAATCTGGTAATTCCAATAAAACTACCGCAAATCAAACCTCTTCTTGATATATCTATTCTGTAGGGTGCTCCTGGTACTCCTGGACCTCAAGGTCTTGCTGGAACTCGTGGTACAGTTGGTATTCCCGGACAGAGAGGAGAAAGAGGCTTCCCAGGTCTTCCAGGCCCCACTGTGAGTACAACCTTGGAATTTATACACAAACTCCTGAAACTTTAGAATTTCCAACTTTTTAGTAGGCCACAACACAACAGATTTTACAGTGGCGCATTTACAACAAACATTGGTAAACACAGTCAAATGGGAACCTACCAATTCCTAACCAATATGCTATTTCACATAATATAAAATTACAAGGACAGATAATCTCTTTAACAGACTGTGTTTCAAGTGCATTATCTTTACAGTCACCATCACACATTCCTACCTATATATATTTACTTTGTATTATATGATTTAGGAACATGGCAATTTAGCAGTTATAGAATTTTATTTAATTGCATTTTGACTTTGTCCTTACAACAATTTAGGGTGAACCCGGCAAACAAGGTCCTTCTGGCCCAAGCGGTGAACGTGGTCCTCCCGGTCCTTCTGGCCCACCAGGCTTAGCTGGACCTCCCGGTGAACCAGGTCGTGAGGTAAGTGTTTTTGGATAATAGTTTAGCCATTGTAAGACCATAAAATGCTTAAACTAATTGTAAGGTCATACAATGACACAATGTGCACCTTCAAAAATATACATTAAGTACACACGTTAAAGCTTTTTTAAGACCTCTTAATGGCCAATCCTGCTCCTCATCATTTTACAGCTGAGTAGGTCCAAGCCATTAAAAAGCAGCTGCAGTAAAGATATAGGAGTTTCCTTTTTCTCTGATATATGCCAGGACAGGTTTCCCCCTACTAGGATAACCCTTTACACCATACACGTATTTTACTGGTCATATCCTGCCTTGGAATAATGTGCCAGTATGTAAATTAGTTTATTTGAAATGCCTGTATGTTAATTAGGGAAAAATGTGTGATTGATGGCTATATAGAGAAAACCTGCCTCTTTTACTATGCTACATATAGGCACAAGCCTGCTGTACCTAATGACACCTTATACTGGCACTGGCTCTATGTAAGCTGTGTTGCAAGTCATCATGAGGTTGCAGAAGCAAGCAGAGACACGTCCTTATCAAAGCTGCTAGGACATAGACTGCATATCACTTGAACAGTAGTTAACAGTATCTATAGCTTATATTTAGGATTTAAAGTGCTGCCCATATTAAAACCTTATGCTAGCTTTCAGTAAGACAGGAGCTTATTCCCTTGACAACCATTGGCATTTAGATAAAACATATGTATATTTTGTTTAGGAACCTTTATGTGGTTTCTTTGAAAACAATTAATATTCCATACAACTAAAAGAATTGCATCTGATATGGAAAAGAAAGAGTCAGGGGGTCACTTAATTGTTTCGTTATAGGGCCCCATCATAACACATAATTAAATACAATGGTTTTATAAAGGGATTCCTATGCATATAATGGCATCACATTGTTTCTTTTTGAATAGGCTCCTTCTAAAATTTCCAAGGTTGGTTTAAAGGCACTTATGTTTCGCTTATGCTTTGTCTTTAGGGATCTCCCGGTTCTGAAGGTTCTCCAGGTCGTGATGGTGCTGCTGGTCCTAAGGTAAACTATTTTATCTAAGTCACCTCCCTTGTCTTAAACTCAGGTTTGCTGTGGTTTCATTTAAGACAATGCTTCAACTGAACCCCATTATTCTCAATATCTTAGGGTGATCGTGGTGAAGGTGGACCTGCTGGTCCCCCTGGTGCTCCTGGTGCCCCTGGTGCTCCCGGACCAGCTGGCCCTGCTGGAAAGAATGGCGACCGTGGTGAGACTGTGAGTATACCATATTTTTGGTCTAAGACTCTGCTGACAAAAGTGTAGCCTATGGTTGAAACATATTTGTTAGACAAGGTTTTGTAATTGATCTTAAGAACCCTACATTTTGCTGTCAATCCATATGGCAACAATTATTGACATTACCAAACCATTCACTTCAGTTTTGAAAACTAGAAGAGTGAACACTTTTGCGTTTGATGCCTCAGCTTACACAATAAAACTGACCTCAAGTCCCACTGTTTTCAGATGGGATTCTAAAATGCATCCAGACATGTTACAGTTAGTAGTTGTATTTCAAGACACTTGGTATTGTGACATGGATGATTTCAAAACCTTGATATGGACATCAAATTCAATTTACCAATTCCTTTGATTTAAAAAGCATTGACACTTTTCTTCAGAGAATATTCATCTATTTATATTTCCCTCTGCTTCTAAAGGAGCTTACAATCTAATGTCACTACCACAGTAAGCAACCCATTTTTTGCCAGTTTGTAGGGAAATCAATTGACCTACCAGTATATTTTTGGATTGTGTGAGGAAAATAGAGCACCCAAAGACAACTCCCAAAATCCACAGAGAACATACAAGTTTAATGCAAACTCAAGTAACAATGCTATCCACTGAGCCACACTTATGCCCAGACATTGGTGTATTCTGTTGAGGTTTGAGTTTGCAATGGAGACTAGCTAGGAATAACTTTAACTTGTCTCTATTTCTTTCTTAGGGCCCTGCTGGTCCTGCTGGCCCCTCTGGTCCTTCTGGTGCTCGTGGCCCATCTGTAAGTAGTCCTTTCATTGGATGAACCTGTATTTTCTACAAAATTCTTGATACTTTTTTCTTACCCTAAACATATATATTTCTTGTATAGGGACCTGCAGGTCCTCGTGGTGACAAGGGTGAAGCTGGAGAGCAAGGAGAAAGAGGCATGAAGGGACACAGAGGATTCAACGGTCTTCCCGGACCACCTGGCCCCCCTGTAAGTTATGTGTGACACAATGTCTATCTACTTTTCCTTATATTCTTCATGTACCTTTTGAAATACTGTTTTAGCATAGTGCAGTATAATACCCTTTTTTTTTATTTTATTAACACTGTTTAGTGGTAATTTCTTTTTTAAATGCAATATTACTTAGCTGATCTGTTCATAAATTGTTAGTCCCTCTACTCTTCTCATTGTTTCCAAGTACCAATAACCTGTGTACATTTCAGGGCCACTCTGGTGAACAAGGTCCATCTGGTGCTTCCGGTCCCGCTGGTCCAAGAGTAAGTGCTTTCTTATTTTCTCTATAAATACAGAGAAAAATAACTGTTTTTGAAATGTTTTATTCTGAGGCCTTTAATGGGCATCAATGTCTTATTGTGTAATGTGTTTACAATAGGGTCCTCCCGGATCTTCTGGCAGCCCTGGTAAAGATGGTGCTAATGGTCTGCCTGGTCCCATCGGCCCACCTGGTCCTCGTGGTCGTACTGGTGATGTTGGCCCTGCTGTGAGTATACTTAATTACTTATTATTTCTTAACCAATATAAAGCTTTTAAATAATATTGACCAGTCCATGCAGTTTCTTTTCTTTAGTTGCTCCATGATGGTCTTTATTCATTTCTAATGATTCAGCATTTACTGTTTGTCTCATATTTAAATCAGATTTTATGACTATTCCTATGATACCTTCTAGGGTCCTCCTGGACCTCCTGGTCCCCCAGGTCCTCCTGGCCCCCCAAGTGGCGGATTTGATTTCAGCTTCATGCCCCAGCCTCCTCAGGAGAAATCTGACAGACACTACCGTGCTGATGATGCCAATGCTGTGCGCGATCGCGATATGGAGGTAGACACCACACTCAAGAGCCTGAGCAAACAGATTGAGAACATCCGCAGTCCCGAGGGTACCAGAAAGAACCCAGCCCGTACTTGCCGCGACCTGAAGATGTGTCACTCTGACTGGAAGAGCGGTAAATAATGGGGATTTACACACACCTGCATAACCCTTTTCATTTGCTTGTCCTCTTTCATACCTAACGGTCTTCTTTTTTCTAGGTGAATACTGGATTGACCCCAACCAGGGATGCACTCTTGATGCCATCAAGGTCTTCTGCAACATGGAAACTGGAGAAACCTGTGTCTATCCCACTCAGTCCACTATTGATCAGAAGAACTGGTACATTAGCAAGAACCCACGTGAAAAGAAACATGTCTGGTTCGGCGAGACAATGAGCGATGGCTTCCAGGTGAGGAAAATCTGTAATACATTTATTATAGCTTGCTTGGCTTTTCCACAAATTCACTACAAAAATTTAGAGGACAGGTAAATATGATGGAAGTTCACTATTTCTTACATATAAGATTAAGCACCTTGAATTTGTCCATAATCATGTCATAATTTTACTTTGTTCCCAGTTCGATTATGGCAGTGAGGGATCTGACCCAGCTGATGTTAACATCCAACTCACCTTCCTCCGCCTTATGGCCACCGAAGCTTCTCAGAACATCACCTACCACTGCAAGAACAGCGTGGCTTACATGGACCAAGAAACTGGCAACCTAAAGAAGGCCCTGCTTCTGCAAGGTTCCAATGAGATTGAAATCAGAGCCGAGGGTAACAGCCGCTTCACATACAGTGTCATCGAAGATGGTTGCACGGTAGGATACTTATTTACTTAACTGGGATTGTGTATTGTTTTGAGAAGATTAGTGAAGGTTTAGATTTTCTGTCTGGTTTTTATTGCTGTCTGTAACTCTATTAGTGAGATTTCACTTTCTGTCCCTGTGACACCAGAACAAGATGTGAAAAATGGTGGTCACCGGAACAGGAGGGCTTAAAGAGCAAGAATAGACTAAAGAGGCTCTAACTTTTACCCACTCTACTAAAAAAATGCATTTGTATTGCTTTATTTGGCTCCATTAATGGAAAAATCTCGCTTATGGAACCAGAGAGAGAAATAAAGTAAATCTGAAGAAAGTTTTAACCAACCCCTATTCTATCCAAAACAAAAAAATATATATATTAAAAGAGCCCTCTTGATGATAAGTCTGAAATGCAACCAGATTGCACCAGGTTAGATAAAAACAAAACAAAAAAAAAATAAATGAATAAGAAAGTAAGAAAAAAGAATTAAAAAGCAAACTGTTTTATATATATATATATTTAAAAGAAAAAAGGACCAGGCCGGCTAGCAGGTCAGTATTTAGTGCCCCTCTTTCTATAGACAGGGTCTCATAGAATCCTCCAGGAATTATTCAGCTGAAATAATTAAACAATAGCTAATAAACTGATAATAATTAAATCATTCATTGAAAATGTAGCAAGGATACTTAAGAGACATTAGTACATGCCCTATACCTCTAAACTGTGGGCATATTGAGCTGCCTTGTTTGGTTGCTGCATTGAAACACTCTCCTAATGGTCCATTTTCTTCCCACAGCAACACACAGGACAATGGGGCAAGACAGTCATTGAATACAAGACCTCAAAGACATCAAGACTGCCCATTACAGATGTGGCACCCATGGATATTGGCGCCCAAGACCAGGAATTCGGAGTTGAGATCGGACCAGTCTGCTTCGTGTAAAAACAACAGACAAATACTAGGACAGGATAATTTCTCATGCGGACTTGAAATTGTTGTTCCTCTCATCTCTAAAACTTTTCTTGTTTCCGTAAGCATTACACGAAAAAAACAGATAGACATGCTTTGAAGAACATCTCTCCAAGGACAGACCAAACGCCCGTGTTTGTGTTCACGGGATGGAGACTTTTCACCTCTCCTATTACCTGTGCCCCCTGCTTACATGAATTGGCCTTCCTATGACCTTGAAGATGCCCCCATGGAGAAAACAAAATGGGAATGTCCTAAACAAGACTGCCCCGGATTTGAGATGATGAGAATGCAGGGTCAATGATCCCACAGTTCCCGGAGTCGAAGAGGAGTAAACTAAATCATTTCATGTAATGCACCTTTTTTTTAAAAAAAAAAAAGTTTGTTTTTTTTGTTTTCATTTGTTCAGGTGGCAAAAAAAATAAATATGAAAAAAAAAAATGAAAATTGAAGGTGTGTGGAGAGTGTTTTGGAATCTTGAAAGGTTTTCGTTTCTCTGGGTGTGAGTGTCTCCTTCCATTTCCTAATTCTAGCGTTCTTCAGCCCCTTCTCCATGCTACGTTTCATCCTTATCACACTGAAGGTCAAACAGATCGCTGAGACTCCTCCAGTGTTAGAAGGGTGAGCAGTGTAGAGTGTTTGATGTTTTTTTGTTTTTTTTTCTGAGACTACCTCACTGTCATGTCCCATTCCATTGGTGCTAAGGTCTCATTGCTTCTTTGACATTCTTCCCCACAGTAGCTTCATTTTTTTTGGTGCTATAGATAGAATCTATTTTCCATATTTATCCGCCCAATAGGCTTCCACTTGAGAATTCTAAGGTGCTATTTCAGAACTTCTTTGCCTTTTTCTGTCTCTCTAAATCCCCTTTCCCGTGAACACAAGATCATGAGGTACTGTCTGTGTTTGTTTTAATTCCCACCTTGTTTTGCTTAGTCCTCTTTGTCTTTTCCATTCTTCCTCCTTAACCTCGTTTTTCTTCTTTCTTATCTCTCTCTTTATTTTCAACCTTTGTCCAGTCTCTAACTAGACTGCAATGCCATGGGGTTTAAACTGAAACCAAAGGATCTGTATCTGTTTTGTAATTGTATAATAATTTGAGATGTTTTTAATTATTGTGATTGCTGAAATAAAGCATGTAATATGGTCCAAAATAGTCAATGTGATCGGTGGTCCTTCTCTATCCGACGATGACCTCCTAGCCCGCTAACCAACTAACACCAAAAGGGCAAAATTAGTGTTGTGGCAAAGCATGCAAACCCAGTGTGGCATGTCCTACTAATAAAATGAAATCTATATCATACTATGGGTTTAAGAAATATAACCCATATTGATCTAATTTTGTATACAGGTGTTTAAAAGCGTATGTAAACCTAAAGCTTAATTGTCAGTATTTTTGGCATGATGCCCTAAATGTATATAATTTTTTGGCAATTTTTTGCAAACATACCTTACCTGAAGATTCAGCCACTAGCATCACTTTCTGTTTAGGTTGAATACACTAACCCACTTCCTTGTAGTTAGCAGCAGTCTAGTAAGCCAGTTCTTCAGTTGGCTGTTGGGCTGACAATCATTTTACATATACAGTATCTCACAAAAGTGAATACACCCCTCACATTTTTGTAAACATATTATTATTATCTGTTCATGTGACAACACTGCAGAAATGATACTTTGCTACAATGTAAAGTACAGCTGGTATAACTGTAAATTTGCTGTCCCCTCAAAATTTGCTGTCCCCTCAAAATAACTCAACACAAAGCCATTAATGTCTAAACCGCTGGCAACCAACGTGAGTACACCCGCAGGGGAGGGCTGGCCCAGGGGGTAGGGTGGCAATTGCCCCCCAGGCCACCCTAACTTACATTTAAAATGGCTGATGGCTGCTGCCCGCTCACACTTTTTTTTCTTGTGAGGGAAGGAAATAGTGCCCAGGGGCACAGCCACCAACTAACTGCAGGCAAAGGGGGGCACCCAGGGCCGCCCTACCATGGATCCCGCTAGGCCCATTGGGTGGGCATGGATGGTGAACTGATTCAATGGTTCAATGGGCCACTTGACTGGACTTGCCCCCCAGGCCTACGGCTGCCAGCCCTCCCCTGTACACCCTTAAGTGAAAATGTCAAAATTGGGTGTCAATATTTTGTGTGGCCACCATTATTTTCCAGCACTTCCTTAACCCTCTTGGGCATGGGGTTCACCAGAGCTTCACAGGTTGCCACTGGAGTCCTCTTCCACTCTTCCATGATGACATCATGGAGCTGGTGGATGATAAAGACCTTGCGCTCTCCACCTTCCATGTTAAGGATGCCCCAACAGATGCTCAATAGGGTTTAGGTCTTGGCCAGGCCATCACCTTTACCCCCAACTTCTTTAGCAAGGCAGTGGTCGTCTTGGAGGTGTGTTTGGGGTCATTATCATGTTGGAATACTGCCCTGTGGCCCAGTATCCGAAGGGAGGGGATCATGGTCTGCTTCAGTATGTCACAGTACATGTTGGCATTCCCTCAATGAACTGTAGCTCCCCAGTGCCGGCAGCACTCAAGCAGCCCCAGACCATGACACTCCCACCACCATGCTTGACTGTAGGCAAGACACACTTTTCTTTGTACTCCTCACCTGGTTGCCGCGACACACGCTTGACACACCATCTGAACCAAATAAGTTTATCTTGGTCTCTTCAGACCACAGGCCATGGTTCCAGTAATCCATGTCCTTAGTCTGCTTGTCTTCAGCAAACTGTTTGTGGGCTTTCTGGTGCATCATCTTTAGAAGAGGTTTCCTTCTGGAACGACAGCCATGCAGATCAATTTGATGCAGTGTGTGGCGTATGGTCTGAGCACTGACAGGCCGACCCCCCACCCCTTCAACCTTTGCAGCAACGCTGGCAGCACTCATACGTCTATTTCCCAAAGACAACCTCTGGATATGATGCTGAGCATGTGCACTCAGCTTCTTTGGTCGACCAATGGCGAGGCCTGTTCTGAGTGGAACCTGTCTTGTGGTATGGTCTTGGCCACCGTGCTGCAGCTCAGTTTCAGGGTCTTGGCAATCTTCTTATAGCCTAGGCCATCTTTATGTAAAGTAACAATTCTTTTTTCAGATCCTCAGAGAGTTGTTTGCCATGAGGTGCCATACTGAACTTCCAGTGACCAGTATGAGAGAGTGAGAGTGATAACACCAAATTTAACACACCTGCTCCCCATTCATACCTGAGACCTTGTAACATTAACAAGTCACATGACACCGGGGAGGGAAAATGGCTAATTGGGCCCAATTTGGACATTTTCACTTAGGGGTGTACTCACTTTTGTTGCTAGCGGTTTAGATATTAATGGCTGTGTGCTGAGTTATTTTGAGGGGACAGCAAATTTACACTGCTATAGAAGCTGTACACTCACTACTTTACATTAGCAAAGTGTAATTTCTTCAGTGTTGTCACATGAAAAGATATAATAAAATATTTACAAAAATGTGAGGGGTGTACTCACTTTTGTGAGATACTGTAGATGATAAATAGGAATTTGAATGTTTGAGCCAAGCAAATATCCAAACCTTCTACCTGAAAAGGTTGGAAAAGAAGTTTTGTTGGGAGAAAAAAGGCCCAACCCAATAACATTTTCACATAGACACACAAAGTTTTGGAAAATCATCTAGGGCTAATGCACGGGAGCCCTAGATGCCTTGATAAAGTATGGCTGTCTCCATGGGAAAATACAATGGTGCAAACTTTTTTATCCATAACTGCTTAATATATGCATGTGCCTCAAACTAGTGAAATTGATTGCGGATTCTTCAAGTAATTTGTTTAATCAATTAATGGATTTTCGGTTTTCTTTCTGATGATAGGCAGTTGCATTGTGCAAACAAATGGTGGCTTAGATCTTCCTCTTTATATTGTACTAATCATGTTCTCAAAAGGTTGCTATTTAGACATCACTGAAGTTAGTAATGTTCACTGGATAGTGGAGCAGCATACAAGAATAATGCACATAAATCAGCATGGTTAAAGACAACCAGAATTTAAAAGTGAAGACTTGCTATGCTACAGTATCTCACAAAAGTAAGTACACCCCTCACATTTTTGTAAATATTTTATTCTATCTTTTCATGTGACAACACTGAAGAAATTACACTTTGCTACAATGTAAAGTAGTGAGTGTACAGCTTGTATAACAATGTCAATTTGCTGTCCCCTCAAAATAACTCAACACACAGCCATTAATGTCTAAACCGCTGGCAACAAAAGTGAGTACACCCCTAAGGGAAAATTTCCAAATTGGGCCCAAAGTGTCAATATTTTGTGCGGCCACCATTATTTTCCAGCACTCTCTTAACCCTCTTGGGCATGGAGTTCACCAGAGCTTCACAGGTTGCCACTGTTATACAAGCTGTACACTCACGACTTTACATTGTAGCAAAGTGTCATTTCTTCAGTGTTGTCACATGAGAAGATAGAATAAAATATTTACAAAAATGTGAGGGGTGTACTCACTTTTGTGAGATATTGTGTGTAGAAAATGTACATCTAGAAAATGTGGTTTGAAAAGTTTTTGTCTTTTTCCTTGAATTCTCCCTGAAATTTTTCCATTCCCCTCCTGTGTCTTGAAACTCATAGCTTCATATCAATGGGCAGGACATGGCCCTTTGTTTGCCTTTATCCGGCTCTCGGGGTTACTATTCCATCCACTGACACCAACACTGTGGCACTATTCCTTCCACTGACACCAACGATGGGGAAGAATTCCTCTCACTGACACTAACAGTGGGGCAGAATACCTTTCATTGACACCAACGATGGGGCAGAACTACTTCTATTGGCTCCAACGATGGGGCAGAATTCCTTCCATTGACATCAACGATGGGGTACTATTCCTCCCACTGACACCAAAAATGGGGCACTATTCCTTCCACTGACACCAAAGATAGAACATTGTTCACTCCCACTTGAGGCCATAACATTTTCTACTCCCACTAGCTCCAGTCTGGCCCCCTAAACTCTGAAGGACAGTAAACTGGCCCTTTGTTTAGAAAGTCTGAAGACCCCCTGGTCTAAGGCACTATAGTCTCTGAGTATTAGTCCCACAAAATGGGGCGTGAGATTTAGTAATGCCACTTCTGTGTTCCCAACCGTTCTTCTTGCTGGAGAGGAAGCTGTACCTGAGGACCTGACCTCATTCTGCTTTATTTATTTTGTGAATGTGTCGTTTCTGAATCTCTCCCCCTGCTGTTTTATTATAGATCCGCTAGTTATCATACCACCACAAAAATGGTGGCTCTGACATGAGGAAGCAAAGCCCTGCTCCCCTACCAAGATGGCTGCCTTCACACAGAGACACAGTGGGGAACAAGGCCTGATCAGTCAGTAATGGGGAAATGAACAGCTACAGGGAGCCTGAAGGCAGTACTGCAGACTAGTCTTCACCTTCTGTTGGCCCTTTTCGGGCACAGCTTTCTCAATACAGGTGCTTTTCAAGGAGTATTAGAATATCCCAGTATCAAAGAGAAAAAAGAAAAATAATAAAAACAGTATAAAAGAACATGTGGGATTAAAACTGCATTACATTACCACATTTACGGTGGACAAGGCCATTTTGAAATGTAAATGTGCATAGGTCCAGTGTCCATAAAACTTGAATTCTTTAACACAAATGTATACTGTATATCAGGGGTCTCCAAACTGCGGCCCCTTGCTTGCATTTATCCGGCCCTTGGGGCACTTTTCCCTCCACTGACACCAACAATGGGGCAATATTCCTGCTTTTGAACCAATGACGGGGCACTATTTCTCCCATCGATGCCAACGATGAGGCACTATTCCTCAAACTGACACCAGCGATAGGGCACTATCCCCCTAAGCCCAAATATCCATTGTTTAATTCCACTGATGCCAGGATAATTTCTACTCCCACTGGCCATGGTCCGGCCCCCATAAAGTCTGGAGGACAGTAAACTGGCCCTTTGTTTAGAAAGTTTGTAGACCCCTGCTGTATGTGGTCAACTTTATGTACACAGCGATGGAGTTTTAATGTTCACATGCCCCAGGCACCCTACTGCCACTCTAGAAGAAAACATTTATCTTGGATAAGGTATTAAAGTGAAGCTAATTTTACCTTTCTTTCAACAGTCATCGTCCCTTATTGGTGCCAGCATCTTCTGCTGGGTGCTGGTCTGTGGCAGTCATCATTAGCTGGCGCAGGATGACGTCACTCCAGTGCCTGCACAGGAGTCAGTCATCCCGGCACACCAGGACTATTACGGTGATGTAAGCTGAGCTGCACATGCACAGTTCAGTTTACATTCCATAGACAACAGTGAGCAGGCATGTAGGTGTATTTTACTGCATTATATCCCTCCTCTGCAAAAAAAGAGCCTGCCTGCTCACAGTTTTTGACAGCAGTTCTGCTTTAACAACCAGGGAGGACCTATTATTAAAACATGTGACTGCACAAGGATCCTTTGGGACCCTTAGTGGAGTTTTTATAAGGTATGGGTTGGCCAAGGGCTGAGCCCATCCTGCTGTATACTATTTAGACTTTCCTAATCATGGGCAAACATTTTTCCTGGTTTGTAATTTCCAAGTGGCATGACCAGCCCCGTGCCCATGCAGAATCTTTCTCCCATTTCTTCTTGACCCTATGTGCCAGGAAGGAAGAAATCAGGAGTTAATCAAAGGTTACTAGTTGAAGGGAGGGAGGAATTATTCTTGCACAGGGGCACTTTGGTGACTACTAGCAGTGCCAATGTAAAGCAGTGATGTAAATATTAAATCACACACCAAAACATTTGCATTACTCTATATTCATTACTCTATACACATAGAATATGTATATTATGTCTACTGCAAAAAAGGGGGAAAGTGAAGGCAAAGCCAGCTCTAATTCCCCCTTGGTGTTAGTTATTTTAGGATTGGTGACCCCAGAGTTAAGGGCAAATTATACCTGACTCTACAGTCTTTCTCCATTTCAATAACGTGCTATAACCTAAAAACAGCTACATGGCTGTCGTCTAGTTCATGGAGAGCGTCCATGGATGTCCTCCCAGAACCCCCCCCCCCCCCCAGGGGGTGCATCAGGCACTCTCTGTGACCGATGTGTCCTTCAGACATAGGTGATCACAGATCAGGGTAAGGGACATTCACAGCAGCCATTTACAATGGGTTCATGTGTCCACTTATAGCTGATCACATGTAAACAGACTTGCTGGTTATTGGCAGTCCTTTCCTCACATGCTGTGTCTGTGTTAGGAAGGGAGAGCCAATAACTGGTAAGGCTGTCTGCAAATTGTTTACACTCATAATTAAGTCAGTACCCTGATGATCAGTGCAGCACTATCAGTGCCAATCAGAGCAAATTATCAGTGCCGCCTATCAGTACCGCCTAACAGTGCCCATCAGTGCCATTTATCTGTGTTCATTAGTGCCTCCTTATCAGTGCCCATCAGTGCCACCCCATCAGTGCTGCCTCATCAATGCAGCCTCATTAGTGCCCATCAGTGCAGCCTTATCAGTGCCCATCAGTATCCATAAGTGCATCCTCATCAGTGCCCATCAGTGTAGCCTCATCAGTGCCCCTCAGTGCCCATCTAAAATCTATTCAGGAGCCAGCATAGCTGGTATCCTAGTGATGATGGGACAATAGTCCAAAGCCTTTGCCTTTGCCTCCATCATAAATAACAAACCCTCACTAATAGGTTTTATTTTTTTGTTCTTGAAATTGGGAGGTCTATTGTCTATTGATCAGGTCCATATGTATGATCTCCCAATTTCTTGAAACAAAGATAGTTTTCCTACATACAGAACACGTTCTTAGTATGCTACCTCAATACCCTCAGCTACCTTCACGGGAATGTAGGGCTGCAAAAATGTAATGGTGTCTGTTGTTCTCAATGCTCTTTATCACACATCTAGATGGAATACCAAAGATATGCCCTAGACAACTTGAAGGGCTTTGTGATACACAGGGCTTTGCCCTTTAGTTCTACTTTAAATGTTTGTTCATTTATGGATAGTAACTGGTGGACTTAATCAACCCTTGGGTTTCTTATACCTCCCAGGATTTTTAATAGTGATACCTCACCTGTAGAGAATCTGGCACAGCCAACCCTCTTCCATGGCATCTCGCTTTTTCTTCAAGGACAATGATCAATTGGTGGGTAAAGCCAGGAATGGAGCTGGTGATATCCCTGGATTCTTCAACAGATATAAAAGCACTCAGATATAACTTGACAGTCCATTGGACCCATTTACACCTTAGTGTTTGTAACTTGAAGCTTGAAAATGCTCAACATACAAAATCCTTACATCCTAACTTTTTAAGATGGGAACGAGGGACACCTATTAGCAAAAGTATGTATATTGATTAACCAGGTATCCTAGGATGGCCAATAGGATTCCCACACACAATAATAAAATGGTGCCATGTCCCTATGAGCATATAAATTGGATTTGGAAAAAGACTAATGGACTTTATCGGCACGTACACGGGTATTGTAAAAATATAACATTTTATTGATCTACATAAAATTTAGATACACCTTATAACAAACATAGACATATTAAAAAACTGTTTCGGACAGTACATGTGATACCCATGGGAACACACAATCCTATGATATAACATGTGGTGCTAACTGCATAGCATGTGTCTCTAGCA
>BLSH010254406.1:974582-988395 GCA_018402905.1 Glandirana rugosa
TCGAACATCAAGTTTTCTTCGAGTACATAAAAAACTCGATGTTCGGGGTTTTACGGCGATACGAGTTCACGCTTGTCGGTGTTAACTTTTGATACTCAAAAACATATCGAGGGTTGACAGAGACTAAACGTCCCTGACAGGAACTAAACCTTGTTTCAGTGAGTTAGGGAGAAAGGAGGAGTAAACAGGGAGTAAAACCAGACTAAATATATCAACATATATTTTACGTGAAAAATAGAAAGTTTCCACAAAGAGTCACGATTTGAAAAGTAGATCAAAGATTTAACGACATAAACATTTAAAGTTTTCGGTTTGATTTCCTTATCATCACCATTTCCTAAGAATTACAGGCCTACAATATAAAATGCCAAATTTTCATGCAAAATAATTGTACCGCTTTCAGCAATAAATTCCAGACTCAGTCATACCGCCAGGGAGGTTAAACCCACAAGTGCTTTTTCTACCACTACTATTCCTTTAGTTTGGCTTTTGAAATTTACAAATACAGCAATTTAGAAACTAGATGAAAAGTTTAGCACTGAGAAACACCTTTGAAAGATAAAAAGTGCATTTTATATACAACTATATAAATCAGACCAAAATGAGGGACAAATGAGGAGGAAAGAGGGATTGAGTGACTTTGTTCCAAATCAAGGACAGTCCCTGCAAATCAGAGACAGTTGGGAGCTATACAAAAACTCATAGTTTTCAATTGTGGCTGTTCGCACTTGAGCATAGCGGCATTTTGGGGCTTGTAGCTCAAAAAATACATGAGCTTCTTTTGAACTACAAGCTTTAAGTGTTTTTTGGCTCAATAGACTTCAATAAAAATGTTTGAAAAACATGTAAAGTGCCTAGTAGCTACCGTTCCGTTGGCTAAAAACAACTAAAAAAAAAAAAGAAACAGAAGCCTCAAATGACTGTATACATGCTTTAAAATGCCTGTGAAACAACCAAAGATGCTCAGCAAGCCTTCGCAATTAGCAAAGCTTTCTTAAACACACATACTCCATTTATTCATAGACGCATACGTGCAGGGATTATACTCACATCAATTAAAACCATCCATTTTGGATAGCTTAGGATAGGTTTAGAGCTTCCTTCAGGTTGGTACTATTATATGTATCCTTATTAGGAAGACTTCCTGTAGGGACAGGAAGTGATGGGAAATTTCTCTAGAGCACATATGTCAAACACAAGGCCCGCGGGCCGAATGCGGCCCTCCAGGCCTTGTCATGTGGCCCTCGCACCCAGTTTTGCAGCCAAAATGTGGCAGAACTCCATTTTGTCATCTCCAACTTTCACCCTCTGCTTCCGCTCCCTGCAAGGTGAGACAAAGCCGCCTACAAAGGGAGGTAGTAGAGCCAGGCAAGGTAGAAGAGGGAAGCAAGGATGCTTCGGTGAGGGGGTTGGTGTTGCACATTGTGCATAGCGCACCCCTATACCCTGCATTCTGTACACTGCACACCACTGAACTTTGTATGCAACACACTCCTGAACCCTGCACTCTGTACATAGCATAAACCTCAGTTCTGCACTCTGCACATAACGGTCTCTTGAACTTCACTTTTTACGTATCGCACCCAAGATACAACCGGCCCTTTTAGGGCAACCATACGGCTAATGCGGCCCTTGATGAAATGGAGTTTGACACCCCTGCTCTAGAGCAACACACAAAACAAAGCATATTATGGAAGAGTAAAGCCCAGTACACACTGCCAGTGCATTTGCCACTTTCAGACCAATAACTGATTCAATTTCTTTCTGCAATAAAACATTTGATTTTATTTTTCATACATTGAGTACAGAGTAATGTTTAGGTCTAAGTAACTAGTAATACAACACATTATTTCATTCCAATCATTTTTTTAAAAGAGTATGGTTAATTACCACAAAGAAAAAATACTAGTAGAATCTAATAATCTTCTAATAGGAATGCCATATCAGACATCTAGGCTGCCACTTAAGTAAGATCCTGCCGGAGCTATCTTCATCTCGCTCCCCTTTAGGGAATAATAGTATCCCTTCCAAAAAGACCACACTATTCCGGCTGCATACTCCTTGGTGGGGCCATGCAGGTATTTCCCATTAAGATTGGCATTGTGACACTGGGTGTACCAGAAAGCTCCTTGGTAGGCCTTAGCACAGTTACCAACGTATGCATCTCTGTCATAATCATATGCGGAGAATGGTACCCCAGAGAAACCTGATAAACAGTCTCCTGCGGGTTTATCAGGATCCCCCTCTTCGAATCCATCAACATAGAGTCTGTAGCCATCCTCTTCAGGAGATATTGCAAATGGTGAGAGGGAAAAGTTACTGTACATCACAAATCGATGGTCTCGTTCAAAATCTTCCAAGTCAATCCTAAGACGTTGCGGCTTATTTCGGGCGAGTTGATGAATGTTGTTCAAACCCAACCAGTGTTCTCCGTTGGCTTGTCCAAACCCAGCCTTATAGTCTGCCCAACCTCGGAAAAAGTTTACGCTTCCATCAAACCTCTTCTGGATCACCGTCCAAGGACCCCCTTCACTTGTCATATCACAAAACACTGGCATTGGACTGAACAAAGGGCCAGCGGGATATATCAGATAGACACCATTTTCTTTATAACCCTGAGCATGTACCTCAGCACAGTCATGAGGGTGGCATGTGTCTGTACAGGTGCCAGCATTTTCCTGGTTCAAAGGGGCAATCCTAAAAGTCTGATGACCCCTCTCCAGAAGAAGAAACAAGCTGAGGACAGAGAAATAATGCCACATCTTCAGCCCGTGATACTTCTAGGCTCTGCGTGTCCAAATGTTTTGTGTTTCCAAGTACTTTATATAATTAACAAACATCTCCTCTGGTTATTTATATTCCCTCAGCGTTTCCATAAATCTCAGCGCGCTGATTGCCCAATCACAGTCCTCAACGGGCGTTTCCCTGCATGTCCCAGGTATCTGTTAAATTTCTATGATATCTCCAAGTATCTGTGTATTGTTTGCTGATAGCTATGATGAAGACCACTATTTATTTATTTTTTAATTGTTTTGCTTTATTGAAATAAAAAAAGAATTATCGTCAAAAAAGGCACACGTCAGTAATATATTCTACTAAGTACTGCACCCAGTCGGCTCGGGGAAACTACTGTAAACAAAACCGTAGTCTTGCGGGTCTGCCAGCTGACGTAATACACGCTTGTAATCTACAGCCTGCATTTCTAAAGTGTTGGAAAAGGCAAGAGGGGCTGTTGTGCTATTTAACTTAAAAAGGAACCCCCACCCAACTTTTTCCCTTTTGCCTCTATAGGGAGGGTTCTGTGCAAAAAAACATACTCACATGCCCAGCGATCAAGTCTTGTAGGGATCCACCCCCAAGCATCCAGCACCACATCGCCATCTTCTTCTAAAATCATGGAGGGGCCACCTGTCTCTTGTGGGTTATTGGAACTGGCGCCATGTCATCAGGGGACCGGATGCAAAAACTAGAAAGAGACAGCTGACATCCACGATGACACACAACAGTGCATGCTCAGTAGAAGGCCCTGCAGCAACCTTGGATACATGATGTTGGTTTCTTTAGGAGGCCACAGCCAACAAATAAAGTGGGTAGGGAGGGCAAAGGTTTGCTTTTGGTATTGGAATTGGATTAAAAGGGTTCTTTATTTTTTTTTTTTTCTAAATTCAAAATTAAAGTTCAAAAAGCTTACATTCTGTAATTGCTGCCAGGATGTCGGCGGTTGATGGAGATATCTCCCCGTCCTCAGCACGAGAGGTCTGTGTCCTGGTAAACATGGTGCTGACTGGAGACCCCATGGGCAAGATGGCCACTGAGGAAGAGGTGCGGGAAGTACTGGTCTAGGAGCGAGTGGAGAGATGCTTTCCCAAAGCAATGCGATGTAGCTGAATGAAGTGCCGACTCGCCAGAGGAGAAGGCTGCAGCACCCAAGCACAGTGGACCACCAGAGAGAGCGGAATGAGCTGAAGGAGGATAGCAAGGATTGGAGCTCAAGCGCCACACGTTCGAACAGGTTCACATCCTGGCCACGGCCCCCAAAGTTCAAAAAGCTTAATTCAAAACTTAAACACATAACGGGAGTTGTTTAACCTGCCAGAACCTTTATATTTCTGTCCAGCCAGTCCTGAGATATACACAGCCTGATCAGAGAGCAGAACGAGGTTGGTGACCTGACTTTACTGTTGTTTAGCGGTACAGTTAGGTTACCTCCCTGCCTCCAGCTTCTGAGTGGACAGTCAATGAGCTATAGTAGGTCTATTCCTTCAGCTTACAGTGCTTTCCTCATGTCAGTTTATGAGCTTGTTTCCATGAAACACAGTTGAGCTTTACATTTTTTTAAAAAGTGATGCTTTACTGAGATGTGCAGTATGTATAGATCAGGGTTTCTCAACCTTCAGAGGTTGCTAGGGGTTCCTTGAGCAATGGTCAATTTCTATCTCTCAGATAAATTCCCAATGATACCATTGATCTTTTTAGCTATCTGTAAGGGGTAATTCTTCCCAATGACCACAAGTGTAAGGAGCATTCTTCCCATTGAGCATCACACTAATGTATCATGAGTTGTAGATTTTTAATTTTTAGCAGGGGTTCCCCGAGACCGGATAATTATTTCAAGGGTTCCTCTGTGTTGAAAAGGTTGAGAGGCTGGTATAGATAGTAATTTATGGCATTTGGTTGCGTGGTCAGACCATCAGTTGACCTTCAGTCCTACCGCAGATAACCCAATCAAGTTTGCTTGATAGCCACCCCATCCATTGCTGACACTTATCTTCCAAGTGCTACCCTGAAAACTCATTCAACTGCTGGAGCCCCATGGAAGTTCTTAGTACTTCCAGGTCTAGAAAAAGGTGACCCAGTGTTGGGTGCGGATGGCGGTGGGGTCCTGATATGGAAGTTACACAGGGATTTTTGTTAGGGCTGTTTCTTCCAAGTAAATCTATAATGTTGTACTGAATTGACAATGTTCCCTTTAACGGTCCTTTGCGTTATAATTTCATTTCATAATTATTTGCCACACAAGCTGTTAACCAGCAGGTTCTGCATTTATAAGTAATCTCAAATTCCGTCATTCCGTAGACACAGTTCTTATACTAGTAATGTTATTTTGCTATCACTTGATAAGATAGTGAATGTTATTAAAATAAAGATGGCTGTAGCCTTGTCATGACCAGGGCTTTTTTCAGCGGGAACGCGGGGAACCCAGTTCCGACCCCTCCAGCACTGAATGTATGTAAAGGCAAGGGGTGCTGGGGTGTGCTAGAGGTTCTATTGATGCTGGCTGCTGGGGAATCTATTGTTGCTAGAGGGGATCTATTTTTGCAGGGGGGGTCTATTGTTGCTGGTAGAAGATCTTTTGCTGGTGGGGGTGGGTCTTATGTTGCTGGGGGGGGGGTCAATTGTTGCTGGGCGGGATCTACTATTGAGGGAGGGGTCTATTATTGCTGGCTGGTGGAGGGTCTATTGATGCTGGCTGTTGGGAGTCTAATGTTGCTGGGGGGTCCATTGTTACCAGCTACAGGGAATCTATTTTACTGTCTTTCTTGTTGTCGTTAACACATACAAATTACTTAGCGCCACAAAATGATATTTGGTTCTGTATTCTCTAAAAGGGAGAGTACTGGAAGGTGGGCAGACGGGGGAACCAAGGAACGGTGCTCGGAGGTGAGTGTGGGGTAGTACCAAGGGGCATTTGGAAGGGGGAAGTTCCTGCACCTATTCTCTGAGAAAAAAATCCCTGGTCATGACTATATTTGCCATAATGATGCTTGATGGTCAGCGGGGCTGAATGGGAGAACCCCAAACCACAGAATTTTATATTTGTGATAACTTTTTCCTTAATTTGTTTCTCCTTCTGGCCACCTCCTGACATTGTCCATTCTGGACAAAATTCAGCAAGAAAATTACAAAGGGAATAAAGTGCAAGGGATTTCAAGAGGAGGCAGAAGACTCACTGCAGCTTAAGAAACATGAAACCCACTCTCATATCTCTTGCTTTAGCATAGTGGCTTAGAGTTATGCCTTGCAGCAATGGGGTCCTTTGTTTGAAACTTGGCCATGTTATCTCTGTGCTTGCAAGGGTTTACTCCGGGTGCTCCGGTTTCCTCCCACACTCCAAAGACATGCTAGCTAGACTAATTGACTCCTGTCTAAATTGTCCCTAATATGTGTGTACAACCTGGCTATGCACATGTGTTATCACATTCTGCATGCCAGTCCCAAGCCCATGAAACTGGGAAGGGTTGAGGAAAGAGCTGGAGATCCACCTCATTAAAAAAAGATCACCAGGAAAAGTCTATAGAAATAGGCTTTCAGGTGAGTTTGACATGGTGCCCAAAAAGTTGGTCCATAGCTGGCTGAGATTCGGATACGACTGAACAATTATCACACAGACAAGGTCACTCTGCATATAGAACAGACACAATGCTCATTCTAGCAGTGGTTTTAATCATAGTAACCACTTGACACAAGGGGCAGAGCTTGGATTTAAAGGGCATCATGATACACATGTACCTAGGGTGTTTAAACACGGCCTGCCCCATTCTGGTTCTCTCTACACCTATTCCTCAAATGGTGAGAGAGGACAATTTCTGTGAGAAAATCCTTACTTTAAACATGAACACAATCCCAATCATTGTATGTTCTCACCTGGGGTTCCGTGGAATACTAGGCTTCCTCTAGAGCAGGGATAAGCAATTAGCGGACCTCCAGCTGTTGCAAAACTACAAGTCCCATCATGCCTCTGCCTATGGGTGTCATGCTTGTGGCTGTCAGTCTTGCTATGCCTCATGGGATTTGTAGTTCTGCAACATCTGGAGGTCCGCTAATTGCATATCCCTGCTCTAGAGGTTCCTTGCACAACGAACAATTTATGACTACTTATGTCAACTGTCAAGTAACCACTGACATTTATGAACTTTTTAGATAATTGTAAGGGAAGCATTCTTGCCACTGACCACCAGAGAATTCTTCACACTGACCACCAATGTAAAGAGAATTCTTCACACTGACCACCAATGTAAAGAGAATTCTTCACACTGACCAACAATGTAAGGAACATTCTTCCCACTGACTACCAATGTAAGGAACATTTTTCCCACTGACCACCAATGTAAGGAACATTTTTCCCACCAACCTCCAATGTAAGGAGCATTCTTCTTATTGAGAATCAATGTAAGGAACATTTATTTCACTGACAACCAATGTAAGGGGTATTCTTCACACTGACTACCAATGTAGGTAATTGTCTTCCCACTGACCACCAATGTAAGGGACCTTCTTCCCACTGACCACCAATGTAAGGAATGTTCTTCTCACTGACCACCAATGTAAGGGACCTTCTTCCCACTGACCACCAATGTAAGGGACCTTCTTCACAATGACTACCAACATAAGGAACATTCTTCCAATTGATCACCAAAGTAGGGGGGCATTCTTCCAATTAATCACCAAAGTAGTGAGCATTCTTCCCACTTACCACCAATGTAAGGGACCTTCTTCGCACTGACTACCAATGTAAGGGACATTCTTCCAATTGACCACCAATGTAAGGGACATTCTTCCCACTGACCCCCCAATGTAAGAGGCATTCTTCCTACTGACCTCCAATGTAAGGAGCATTCTTCCCACTGACCTCTAATGTAAGGAATATTCTTCCCACTGACCACCAATGTAAGGGGCCTACTTCCCACTGACTACCAATGTAAAGAGAATTCTTCTCACTGACCACCAATGTAAGGAGCATTTTCCCACTGACCACCAATATAAGGAACATTCTTCCCACTGATCACCAATGTAAGGAACATTCTTCCCATTGATCACCAATGTAAGGAACATTCTTCCCACTGACCGCCAATGTAAGGAACTTTTTTCCCACCAACCTCCAATGTAAGGAGCATTCTTCTCACTGAGAATCAAATTAAGGAACATTTATTTCACTGACAACCAATGTAAGGGGCATTCTTCACACTGATTACCAATGTAAGGAATTGTCTTCCCACTGACCACCAAGGTAAGGGACCTTCTTCCCACTGACCACCAATGTAAGGGACCTTCTTCGCACTGACTACCAATGTAAGAGGCATTCTTCCCACTGACCACCAATGTAAGGGACTTTCTTCGCACTGACTACCAATGTAAGAAACATTCTTCCAATTGATCACCAAAGTAAGGGGCATGCTTCCCACTTACCACCAATGTAAGAGGCATTCTTCCTACTGACCTCCAATGTAAGGAGCATTCTTCCCACTGGCCTCTAATGTAAGGAATGTTCTTCCCACTGACCACCAATGTAAGGAACCTTCTTTGCATTGACTAACAATGTAAGGAGCATTTTTCCACTGACCACCAATGTAAGGAGCATTCTTCCCACTGACCACCAATATAAGGAGCATTCTACTCAATGACCACCAATGTAAGGAGCATTCATTTCACTAACCAACAGTGTATTGGGGCCCTTCTGTCACTGACTCTCCAAATGACCACCAATGTCCCAAAAGACCTTCCTCCCACTGATCACCAGTTTTAGAGGGTCCTGTTCCACTAACAACCAGTGTAAGAGAGAATCACACAGACCACCAAAGGAAGGTTATGGCTTTCTGACCACTAAGGGGCCACTTCACTGATAACCAATGGGGTCTCTTTTCCTTTGTCCAACCTTAGCAGGAGGGCATTTTCCCACCGGCCACCAAAGTGAGATCACCCAATCTTCACATTTCCAAAAGTCTTTTGTGGCCATTATTATTATTTTAATATTACTGGAAATAATTTTGTTGTATAGGGCCACGCTTGGTGTACATTTCTTATTGTTTTACTGCAACTTACTGCTCACGCTTATTTACCCTTAACTCTAGCTACAGGGATTATTAGCAGGGGTTCCCTGAGAACTGAGAGTTATTTCAAGGGTTCTTCCATGTTGAAAAGGAAAGGCTGTTCTATATAAAGACATAAGACCTGCCACGAAAATTTCCAAGGGTACGTAAAGAAAATCTGATTTTCCAGAGGAGACGCGCTTGCGTCTATAACCTCCCTGGCTGTTTTTTCTCGGCAGAGGCAGCTTACACCAGAGGAATGTGATTCCTTTTCTCCAGCTGATCCCATGTCTCCTTCCAACTCCACACAGAGCCTGCGGAGCTGAGAGATTGCAGAGATCCCACGCAGCACATCCACGAGTCAGAGAGATTCTGCAATATTTCATGGAGGGGAGATGGGAGTTTGGCTCTCTGTAGAACTAAATGTTCCCATGTAGACGCATGGGGCATTTGCTTTGTGCGCAAGGCAGGAGAATGGAGCTGTGACGCATTGGTGCAACAATATCTAGCTGCACAAAGACTTCACCCACGTCAAAAGGCAGGCGATCTAAAAGCGATTTTTATTTTTTTATGAAACGCCTTAAACATGCATAAGCGTTTCAGTCGCACATGCATGTATATACAATGAACAGACATCCCTGGCTCTCCACACACTATACAATCTGATTGTACAATCTCCTTTAGATCTGCCATCAGCTTTGTAGTGCAAGAGCCTGCTTGACTGGATACTAATTTAAATGGTTTGTTTAGGCGTACATAGTACATAGTTTTGCTAAATCTAAAGAAGATGGGACCTGGATTGTACAATCAGATTGCATAGTATATGAGATTAAAGGAGCAAAGATTGTATGATGAGTATGTAGTGCAATGGTCTAACTTAACAAACCATTCCATTTACATCTCAATAGTCCCCAAGAGTAGACAGTTGTTGATAAATCTAAACCAGTGGTCTCCAAACTGCAGCCTGGATGCCAGATGTGGCCCTTTGCTTACTGTTATCCGGCCCTTGGGGCACTAATTTCATCCACTGATACCAACACTGGGGTATAATTCTCCCCATTGACACCAATGAAGGGTCAGAATTCCTCCCAATGACACCCAGATGGGGCACTATTCCATCCAATGACAACAACAATGGAGCCCAATGACACCAAAGATGGAGCACAATTCCCCCCACTGACACCAAAGTAGGGGCAGAATTTCTCCCAATGACACCAATCATGATGCACTATTTTTCCCAATGACACCAACAACAGGGCCCAATTTCACCAATGATGGAGCACAATAACTCCCAATGACACCAATGATGGAGCACAATAACTCCCAATGACACCAATGATGGAGCACAATTCCCCAATTAACACCAATGAAGGGGCAGAATTTCTCCCAATGACACCAATGATGGAGCACAATAACTCCCAATGACGCCAATGATGGAGCACAATTCCCCAATTAACACCAATGAAGGGGCAGAATTTCTCCCAATGACACCAATGATGATGCACTATTCCCACTAATGACACCAACAATGGGGCCCAATTTCAACAATGACGGAGCATAATAACTCCCAATGACACCAATGATGGAGCACAATAACTCCTAATGACACCAATGACGGAGCACAATAACTCCCAATGACACCAATGATGGAGCACAATAACTCCTAATGACACCAATGATGGAGCACAAATTCCCCAATTAACACAAATGAAGGGGCAGAACTCCTCCCAATGACAGCAATGATGGGGCATAATTTCCCCCATTGACACCAATGAAGGGGCAGAATTCCTCCCAATGACACCAATGATGGAACACAATTTTCTACATTGACACCAATGAAGGGGCAGAATTCCTCCCAATGACACCAATGATGGAGTACAATTTCCCCCATTGACACCAATGAAGGGGCAGAATTCCTCCCAATGACAGCAATGATGGGGCACAATTTCCCCCATTGACACCAATGAAGGGGCAGAATTCCTCCCAATGACAGCAATGATGGGGCATAATTTCCCCCATTGACACCAATGAAGGGGCAGAATTCCTCCCAATGACACCAATGGTGGAGCACAATTCCTCTAACTGACACCAAAGATGGGGCATTGTTTATCCCTACTGACTTTGGGACCTTTTTCAACTCCCAATGGCCACAGTCCGGCCCCCTTTATGTCTGAAGGACAGTAAACTGGTCCTTTGTTTAGAAAGTTTGAAGACACCTGATCTAAACTATATTACAGAATCAGATTGTTACATGTGTGGTCAACTTAAGCCTTGACAGATACATTGTAGTTCTCAAGGCTCCGTTCACACTAGTGCGAATTCAAAGTCGCATGCCCTTGGAGTCGCATCAACTTTGATGTGACTTTACACTCTCTGGCACACAAGTCGCAAGGAACCTTTTCAAAGTTGTTGCGTCTTTACGTTGCATAGATTGGAACGGGTGCGATTGAAATCAAAAGTCACAAACAAGTTGCACTAGTGTGCCTTGAAGCTTGGTTTACACTGCTGCGACTTGGGATCCGACTTGTGAGACCCCAAAGTCGCATGACATATGAAATCCCATGCTGGTCAATGAGAGCTGTCTTACTTAGCACTACTGAAGTCGCTTCGACTTTAGAAACAGTTCCTGTGCGACTTCTATCTGACAGATCCTTATCTATATTAATGTGATTTGGATTCAACATTATAGGAAGATTACCCAGGCATTCCTTGCGGTGTAGCCCCTCCCTCGTTTCCAAGTCACATCAAAGTCTAATAGACCCCAGATCTCTCCATAAAGAGGATGTGCCACTGCCCATGCTATCGCAAGGAATGTTGTTCATCCCTTGTGATAGCAATAAAGTTGATCAAATTTTTTTTTTTTTTTTTTTTAGAAACAGTGTAAAAAAAAATAAAATCAATAAAATAAAAGTTTAAAGCTGCACATTTCGGTCTCGCACGCAAACACAAAGAGCAATCATATTACGCATGTGAGGTATCGCCGCGACTGTCAGAGCGAAAGCAATAATTCTAGCACCCGACCTCCTCTGTAACTCTAAGTGCTAACTAGTGAAGGCTTTTAATGAGTCACCTATGGATAATTTATTGTGACGCAGTTTGTAGAATTCCACAAGCGTGCGCAATTTTAAAGTATGACATGTTTGGTATCTATTTACTCAGTCTAACATCATCTTTTATACTTTACCAAAATAAATGGGTATTATATCGTGTTTGTGTTCACTAAAATTCATGAAAGTGTATTTTTTCCAAAAGATTTGCGTTTGAAAAACCGCTGTGTAAATACCGCCTAACATAAAACATTGCAACACCCACCATTTTATTCTCTATGGCCTCTGCTTTAAATATATATATAATGTCTGGGTGTTCTAAGTAATTTTCTAGCACAAAAATGCAGATTTTTACAAATAATGCGAGAAGTGTCAGAATAGACCTGGTCTTAAAGCGGTTAATCTGTATATATTTTGCCTTCTCTGGTTACTTCCCCCATTAACATTTAATAAAACCTTTTCATTTTCTTTACATACCTTATTTATGACCCACTGATGACAACACTGGGTCTCTGTGCTTCTCTATGCGCTGGAGGCAGATGGTGGCTGGTGGGAGGGGCCAGCAGGGTGCTGTATGTAACTCCCTGAAAACATCACAGCACCCTCCCTCAGTACTGCTGTCAATAGTCCTCAGCCCTGATGCAAGCAGTGGGCTGGCTCTTGGGAGGGGTTATGCAAATATCAAAATGCCCTGATGGCTGAATATCAATCTGGAGGAGTGGGCGCTGTATTTACAAGAAGACCACCTTAAGTAATGCCCATTTGTGATGCTGAGCCTCCATGATTGGAAGAACTGAGATCCAAATAATGAAAGTGGTGGGCCAGGGACAGCCACGCTGGGAGGAAAGGGCTAGATGATGCTGGACGTCTTCCAACCAGGAAATGAGGCCAGCTGCGGCTTCTCATGCACATTGTGAGAGGCTCACAGTGTGCAGTGAAATCACAGTCCAGGGGAGGAGCATGTGCAACTGTGCAAGGCATAAAGTAAGGCTTGAGCTCATTTTATTTAAGGTGCTCAGACATCCATACATGATCCGGTCACCAAGGAATCTTTCCGATAAAGCCATGTTCCCTGTGTGTGTGCTAATTCTAATAAATCTACAACTTCTGACAGTGTTTTACTACTGTCAGTGCCCCTGCCCCTGGGAAATGTAACCTCACTAATTGTCCCGGGGACCATTGTCCCCAGACATCAAAGTGAGGAGGAATAAAATTGCTGCGGTTGTCACCAAAGCAGGATTATAGAGGATATCTTCTAATGGGGACACTCTTTCTGGTGACAAATATAGGAGGTAAGACTTCTACTTCCTTCCTGCTGTGTCTATGGGCCAGGAATTACAGGGAAATGGATGAGACATAGACTGAGCTTCTCAGCCTTCCCCACTCTATCCAAAATGAAAAGAAGTCCTGGGTGGAGTTACACTTTAATATTGAACCCACAATTGGTCATAATATAACCAACTTCATCAGGGTGGCCAAATGTGGTGATTGGGATTGTGCCTAGGTTCCCTAATCCCTAATGACTGTCCCCAACCCAACCTTACCAGATCTCTTCCCCTCCCATCCACCTCTGTGCTATACAATGGTAAGTGACCATCTGTGTACTGTACAATGGTAAGTGCCCACCTCTGTGCTATACAATGGTAAGTGCCCATCTGTGCTATACAATGGTAAGTGGCCATCTGTGTACTGTACAATGGTAAGTGCCCACCTCTGTGCTATATAATTGTAAGTGGCCATCTGTGTACTGTACAATGGTAAGTGCCCACCTCTGTGCTATACAATGGTAAGTGCCCATCTGTGCACCACAATGGTAAGTGGCCATCTGTGTACTGTACAATGGTAAGTGCCCACCTCTGTGCTATACAATGGTAAGTGCCCATCTGTGCTATACAATGGTAAGTGGCCATCTGTGTACTGTACAATGGTAAGTGCCCACCTCTGTGCTATACAATGGTA
>BLSH010254406.1:992255-1004455 GCA_018402905.1 Glandirana rugosa
CTCCCCACACAGTCTCTCTCTCCCCCCTCCCTCTCTGACATCCCTCTCACTCTCTGACACCCCCCTCTCTTTGACACCCTCCTCTCTCTCTCTAACACACACCCCCTCTCTCTTTCTCTGACACCCCTCTCTCTCTGACACACCCCTCTCTCTCTCTTTCTCTCTCTGACGCTCCCTTCTCTCTTTCTGTCCTCGACCCCCCCCCCTTCTTTCTCCCTGACACCCCCCCTCCCTCCCTAACTCCCCACCTGGTGATCCTGCTAGTAAGTCTGTTTTTCAAAGGAACAAGTTGTCTTGCAGATGTAGCAGTTACAGGATTGAATCAAACCATTTAACACTGGCATAGGGGGTGGGGTCAGGGGCAGAGCAAAGGGGGCGGCAAAATGAGGTTTCACCTAGGGTGTCAAAAATCCTTGCACCGGCCCTGATGGTAAGTGGCCATCTGTGTACTGTACGAGGGTAAGTGCCCACCTCTGCACAATACAATGGTGAGTGCTCATCTGTGTACTGTACAATGGCAAGTGCCCACCTCTGTGCTATACAATGCTAAGTGTCCATCTGTGTACTGTACAATGGTAAGTGCCCGCCTCTGTGCTATACAATGGCAAGTGGCCATCTGTGTACTGTACAATGGTAAGTGCCCACCTCTGTGCTATACAATGGTAAGTGGCCATCTGTGGACTGTACAATGGTAAGTGCCCACCTCTGTGCTATACAATGGTAAGTGGCCATCTGTGTACTGTACAATGGTAAGTGCCAATGTCTGCACTGTATGGTGGTAAGTGCCCATCTCTGTGCTATACAATAGTAAGTGGCCATCTGTGTACTGTACAATGGTAAGTGCCCACCTCTGTGCTATACAATGGTAAGTGCCCATCTGTGCACTGTACAATGGTAAGTGCCCACCTCTGTGCTATACAATGGTAAGTGCCCATCTGTGCACTGTACAATGGTAAGTGCCCACCTCTGTGCTATACAATGGTTAGTGCCCATCTGTGCACTGTACAATGGTAAGTGCCCACCTCTGTGCTATACAATGGTAAGTGGCCATCTGTGTACTGTACAATGGTAAGTGCCCACCTCTGTGCTATACAATGGTAATTGCCCATCTATGTACTGTACAATGGTAAGTGCCCACCTCTGTGCTATACAATGGTAATTGCCCATCTGTGTACTGTACAATGGTAAGTGCCCACCTCTGTGCTATACAATGGTAATTGCCCATCTGTGCACTGTACAATGGTAAATGCCCACCTCTGTGCTATACAATGGTAAGTGCCCATCTGTGCACTGTACAATGGTAAGTGCCCACCTCTGTGCTATACAATGGTTAGAGCCCATCTGTGCACTGTACAATGGTAAATGCCCACCTCTGTGCTATACAATGGTAAGTGGCCATCTGTGTACTGTACAATGGTAAGTGCCCACTTCTGTGCAATACAATGGTAAGTGGCCATCTGTGTACTGTACACGAGTAAGTGCCCACCTCTGTGCTACACAATGGTAAGGGGCCATCTGTGTACGGTACACTGGTAAGTGCCCACCTCTGTGCTATATAATGGTAAGTGGCCATCTGTGCACTGTACAATAGTGAGTACCCACCACTGCACAATATAATGGTGAGTGCTCATCTGTGTACTGTACAATGGTAAGTGCTCACCTCTGTGCTATACAATGGTAAGTGCCCACCTCTGTGCTATACAATGGTAAGTGCCATCTGTGTACTGTACAATGGTAAGTGCCCATCTGTGCTATACAATGGTAAGTGCCCATCTGTGCACTGTACAATAGTGAGTACCCACCACTGCACAATATAATGGTGAGTGCTCATCTGTGTACTGTACAATGGTAAGTGCCCATCTGTGCACTGTACAATAAATAGCGAGTACCCTCCGCTGCACAATACAATGGTGAGTGCTCATCTGTGTACTTTACAATGGTAAGTGGCCATCTGTGTACTGTACAATGGTAAGTGCCCATCTGTGCTATACAATGGTAAGTGTCCATCTGTGCACTGTATAATTGTGAGTACCCACCTCTGCACAATACAATGGTAAGTGCTCATCTGTGTACTGTACAATGGTAAGTGCCCATATTTGTACTATACAATGGCAAGAATACACCTTTGTACTGTACAAAGGTAAGTGGCCATCTGTGTATAATACAATGGTGAGTACCTACTTGTGTATTGTACGAGGGTAAGTACCCAACTCTGTATTATACAGTAGTGAGTGCCTACCTGTGTACTATACGATGGTAAGTGCCCATCTGTGTTTTATAAAATGGTGAATACCCACCTGTGTATTGTACGATGATAAGTACCCACCTCCATACTATACAATTGTGAGTGCCCACCTGTATAATTTATAATGGTAAGTGCCCTTCTGTATTTTATACAATGGTGAGTACCCACCTCTGTATTATACAGTGGTAAGTGTCCATGTGTGTACTGTATGATACTGTACAATAGTAAGTGCTCACCTCTTGTACTGAACAGAAATACCTGCCTGTGTAAGTACTGTACACAGGAAAGGACCTATCTCAGTACTATACATTGCTAAGTGCCCACCTGTGTTCTCTACATTAGTAGGTGCCCACCTATGTACTGTACAATGTTAAGTACCCACCTGGTACCATACAGTGATAGGTGTCCATCTAAGTACTGTACAATGGTAAGTACCCGCCTGGTACTATACAGTGGTAGGTGTCCACCTATATACTTTACGATGGTAGGTGCCCACCTCTTAACCCGAACAGCAGAAAGAGGTTATCTAAGTACTGTACAAATGTAAGTACCCACTTGTGTTCCATACAGTGGTAAGTGCCCAGCTGTGTATTTGATGATGATAAGTGACCACCTATGTGCTCTATCATGGTGAGTGCTCACCTGTATACTTTAAAGGTACATTATCACCCATGCACTGCACACAGGTAAGTAACACCTGCACACTGCACAATGGTAAGTGTTCATCTGTGTCCTGTACTGTGTAATTTATTATTTGTGTTATTTGTGTGCTGTCACTTTACTTTTTTATGTTATTATTTTCTTTTTGTTTTTCTTTTTTTTTTGCTTTCTGCAAAAAAAAAATGAAATATTGGGGCTAATACGGGACCATTTTTGTGCCATCATTTAAAACTCGAAATGGCAAAGGTTCTCCGAAATCTCCGGAAAATATAGGGAGATGAAAACTCCCAATTCTACTCATCCCTAGTACATGCTCAGCTGTACATATCACTCAGTCCTCCATATTCTGCATCCTGACTACTACACATAGCTACACATAAGAGTCCATTCATCCAGAGGAGTAGAGGTGCAGGATGTAATTCTATAAGGCAGGACAGTGGCTGAACACATTCCTGCAAAGCCCATGGTATAATGGGGCCATTGTACCCTCAACTCCTCCCCTGATGTCTGCTTATGAAGATGAGGACTCCACAACATAGAGTAGCCAGTGCCAGCAAGGGGACCAGAGGGAGAAGAGGAAGGGGGCTGCATGCTGGTCTGCCAGGATACAACAGGACCCTCTGCAGAAACACTGTCTACAAAACCTGCAGGATCACTATGTGAACACAGCACACTGAAGATCATAACCAGTAGCAAGTGCGAATCTTCTCAGATTGATGCTGGTTCATACCTAAGGAACCCTTGGGATATATGGATTGCATCCTTTAAGTCATCACTCTACCATTGCAAGAATCAGACGCAATTGCACCTGCTATCCCCTTGCTACTCCATCACTTGATCACTGGCCGTCTCCAGCAATATAATGAACATGGAGTCAAATCCCTGATTGGAATTTTTCTGAAGTCCTTCTTCACTGAGTTGGAAAATTTTTCTCAATCTATAAATCGTGTTGGTGACCGAGGTCTCAACTTCCAACTATTTTTCCCACAATGCTTTGTGCCATAAGTCCTCCCATCTTTATTTTAACAGCGGAAGTCGCTAATCCCAACCTCTAGAGCATAGAATTATCTTGCAAGCATATCTGTCTGCTTGAATTGTTTGGTGTGTGGGGTTAATTTGCTTTTGGTGAAAATTGTTTAAATATGACATTTTTGGGGATATCTTGAAAATAATCAAGTGTTGGGTTAAGTTACGGCTTGGTTTAGGTTGGCTTGGGCCAAGTTATGCAGATTAGAAGTTGTGATTTCACTCTGACTTTATAACCTGTATGCTTGTTCAAGGTCAGTGCCCCAGAAGGTATTGAAGCCATTGGATTGAGATGATAGATAGAAATTTGGTATTTTTAAGAGTTTACTCATTACAACTCTGTGTTTTATAGGAATTAAAATATTTCTTCTTATTATTATTATCTTCTTAATAAGCCTAACTATTAGCGTTGCCAAACTACTGAAGTTGCCCAACTACTAGAGTTACCTACTACTAGAATTGCTTAACTACTAACGTTGCTTAACTACTAAAGCTGCCGAACTACTAGAGTTGCCTACTACTATTACAATTGCCTAACTACTAGCATTGCATAACTACTAGAGTTGCTTAACTACTAGCGTTACCTAACTACTAGCGTTGCCTACTACTAGAGCTGCCTAACTCCTAGCGCTGCGTAACACACTAGAGTTGCTCAACTTACTAACGTTTGGATCTTTGCATTAGTGGTTTATTAATAAGCCAACAAGTTTAGTTGGCTAACTACTCGCATTGCCTAACTACTAGAGTTGCCTACGAGTAGAATTGCCTAAATACTAGCGTTGCCTAACTGCTAAAGTTGCGTAACTACTAGAGTTGCCTACTACCAGCGTGGGCTAACTACTAGAGTTGCCTACTACTAGCGCTGCATACCTACTAAAATTGCTCAACTTTCTAACGTTTGGATTTCTGCATTAGGTGTTTATCAATAAGCCAGCAAGTTTAGTGTGCTAATTACTAGTGTTGCCTAACTACTAGAGTTGCCTACTACTAGAAATGGCTAACTCCTAGTGTCGCCTAACTACTAAAGTTGCCTAACTACCAGAGTTGCCTGCTACTAGCATTGCATAACTACTAGCGTTGCCTAACTACTAGAGTTGACTAGTACTAGAGTTGCCTAGCTTGTAGCATTGCCCAACTACTAGCGTTGCCTACTTCTAGCATTGCCTAACTACTAGAGTTTCCTAACTACTGGTGCTGCATAACTAGTAAAGTTGCTTAACTTACTAGCTTTGGAATCTCTGCATTAGAAAATTGCCAAGGTCTTCCCAGGCTTATATGCTTCCTGTGGGGCTGTACATCAAGGGGGCACAAAAAGTTTAATGCTGAAGGACAAAAAGGGTCAATGTCATTCAGCTTGTAGTATTTACGTTCCATGGTCTTTGTACTAGAGCATGAGTCAAGTGTAGTAATCCAAAACAACCATCTTGTACTGTCTTAATTGGTTTACATCTGTTTAATGTGGTTGCCCTGAGCTACTACATCCATCAGAATTAATTTTTTCATTGATCCCAATGCAGTTAAATTCATTTTGATACGTTACCTGGGGTTACTGCATTTTGTAGATCTTTGTGCTTCGCAATGGTTTATTTAATGACCCTGTAAAAAGGTTTTTTTTGGGGGGGGGGGGGGTGCATAATAGAAGGCGGACTGACTGAAGGCTAACACGGCTTTCCAGGAATTGGAATGGCAGTAGCCTCACTTTGTTTAAACCTCCTATACTACTATTATACTATACTACTATTTGTAAGCTTGGTAAGTGGCTCTACTGACATATCCTCATATGCACTTGGTGGACATTCAAGTTAGCATTTAATATCTGACTTTTCTCTAATTGTATGTAAGATTTGGGGTTATGCTATGTGTTTCTTGGTGAGTATTGGTTTGGCTGACTCTTTTTTGTAAACCAAGAGTTAAAATAGAAAAGACAGAGCAGAATTCCCAGAATGCATTTTGTTGGAACTCACTTCAGCCTGTTGATGTTGGAGAGTCACCATATGTGACCTTTATAATGGAGTTTGCTTCATGAATATGCTTATTGTAACACTACACTGTGGATACATTGTGTGAGTCTATTGAGAAAGACCTGCTGTTAAATAAACAGGAAGATTTGTGAGAGAGAGTGGGAGAGAGAGACAGATACCCAAGTAAAGAGCAAGAGATAGGCTAAGAATATAAATTAACCATGAGAGGTAGGAAACACAATGTTGTGGAGGTAGGGAATGGAAGGGCAGAGAGGCCTTGACAGAGATAGGGAGAGTATAAAGACCAGACTAAGGGCAGTCTACTCAATGGAGGAGAAACTCGACAGGATGGCGAGTGAAGAGGCATTTCATAGAGATGGGAGAAAATAGGGATAGTGAGTGGATAACCAGAAAGCTGTAGAGGAAATACAGAGGATGCAGAGAGATATAGGGAAGCGTGAAGGAAAGGAGAGGAGCAACCAAATGCTACAGAGAGCAAGATGGACTCTGAGGAGACAAAGAAAGACGAAAGGCTGGGGAGACAGGGAGAATCTTTAGACAGAGAGGCTCTGGGGAGACAAGAAGAAAATAGGTTCTAGAGATACAGAGATAATCTGCAGACAGAGAGGCTCTGGAGAGACAAGGAGAAGAGGGGTTCTGGAGAGACAGTGAGAATCTGGAGACAGAGCGGTTCTGGAGAGACAATGACTAGAGAGGTTCTGAAGAGACAGGGAGTATCTGGAGACAGAGAGGCTCTGGAGAGACAAGGAGAAAAGAGGTTCTGGAGAGACAGGGAGAATCGGGAAACAGAGAGGCTCTGGGGAGACAAGGAGAAGAAAGGTTCTGGAGAGACAGGGAGAATCTGGAGACAGAGAGGCTCTGGAGAGACAAGGAGAAGAGAGGTTCTGGAGAGACAGAAAGAATCTGAAGACAGAGAGGCTCTGGGGAGACAATGAGAAGGGAGGTTCTAGATAGATAGGGAGAATCTGAAGAGAGAGAGGCTGTGGAGAGAAAAGGAGAAGAGAGGTTCTGGAGAGACTGGGAGAATCTGGAGACAGAGGGGCTCTGGGGAGATAAGGAGTATAGAGGTTCTGGAGAGACAAGGAGAATCTGGAGACAGAGAGGCTCTGGGGAGACAAGGAGAAGAGAGGTTCTGGAGAGACAGAGAGGCTCTGGGGAGACAATGAGAAGGGAGGTTCTGGATAGATAGGGAGAATCTGAAGAGAGAGAGGAATTGGGGAGACAAGGAGAAGAGAGGTTCTGGAGAGACAGGAAGAATCTGGAGACAGAGAGGCTCTCAGGAGAGACAAAGAGGCTGTGGAGAGAAAAGGAGAAGAGAGGTTCTGGAGCGACTGGGAGAATCTGGAGACAGAGGGGCTCTGGGGAGACAAGGTGTATAGAGGTTCTGAAGAGACAAGGAGAATCTGGAGACAGAGAGGCTCTGGGGAGACAAGGAGAAGAGAGGTTCTGGATAAATAGGGAGAATCTGAAGAGAGAGAGGCTCTGGGGAGACAAGGAGAAGAGAGGTTCTGGAGAGACAGAGAGGCTCTGGGGAGACAATGAGAAGGGAGGTTCTGGATAGATAGGGAGAATCTGAAGAGAGAGAGGAATTGGGGAGACAAGGAGAAGAGAGGTTCTGGAGAGACAGGAAGAATCTGGAGACAGAGAGGCTCTCAGGAGAGACAAAGAGGCTGTGGAGAGAAAAGGAGAAGAGAGGTTCTGGAGCAACTGGGAGAATCTGGAGACAGAGGGGCTCTGGGGAGACAAGGTGTATAGAGGTTCTGGAGAGACAATGAGGTTCTGGAGAGACAGAGAGGCTCTGGGGAGACAATAAGAAGGGAGGTTCTGGATAAATAGGGAGAATCTGAAGAGAGAGAGGCTCTGGGGAGACAAGGAGAAGAGAGGTTCTGGAGAGACAGGAAGAATCTGGAGACAGAGAGGCTCTCGGGAGAGACAAAAAGGCTGTGGAGAGAAAAGGAGAAGAGAGGTTCTGTAGAGACCGGGAGAATCTGGAGACAGAGGGGCTCTGGGGAGACAAGGAGTATAGAGGTTCTGGAGAGACAAGGAGAATCTGGAGACATAGAGGCTCTGGGGAGACAAGGGGAAGAGAGGTTCTGGAGAGACAGAGAGGCTCTGGGGAGACAATGAGAAGGGAGGTTCTGGATAGATAGGGAGAATCTGAAGAAAGAGAGGGAGAGGCTCTGGGGAGACAAGGAGAAGAGAGGTACTGGAGAGACAGAAAGAATCTGGAGACAGAGAGGCTCTCTGGAGATAAGGAAAAGAGTGGTTCTGGGGAGACAGGGAGAATCTGAAGACAGAGAGGCTCTGGGGAGACAAGGACAAGAGAGGTTCTGGAGAGACAGGAAGAATCTGGAGACAGAGCGGCTCTGGGGAGACAAGGAGAAGAGAGGTTCTGGAGAGACAGGGAGAATCTGGAGACAAGGAGGCTCTGGGGAGACAAGAAGAAGGGAGGTTTTGGAAAGACAGGGAGAATCTGGAGACAAAGAGGCTTTGGGGAGACAAGGACAAGAGAGGTTCTGGAGAGACAGGGAGAATCTGGAGACAAGGAGGCTCTGGGGAGACAAGAAGAAGGGAGGTTTTGGAGAGACAGGGAGAATCTGGAGACAAAGAGGCTTTGGGGAGACAAGGAAAAGAGAGGTTCTGGACAGACAGGATGAATCTGGAGACAGAGCGGCTCTCAGGAGACAAGGAGAAGAGTGATTCTGGGGAGACAGGGAGAATCTGAAGACAGAAAGGCTCTGGGGAAACAATGACAAGAGAGGTTCTGGAGAGACAGGGAGAAAGTGGAGACAGAGAGGCTCTGGGGAGACAAGGAGAAAAGAGTTTCTGGAGAAACAGGGTGAATCTGGTGACAGAGAGGTTCTGGGGAGACAAGAAGGGAGGTTCTGAGAAGATGGGGAGAAGGGAGACTCTGGAGAAGCAGGAAGAAGGTAGACCCTTTAGAGACAATAAAATAAAATAAAATAGAGACTTTAAAAAGATAGGGGTGAACTTTAGAGACAAGGAGAACGGATACTCTGGGTAGACTTTGGAGATATTGAAGAGTTTCTTGAAGAAGAGAGATGATGATACAGAGCAATCAGCATAGCTAGAGGAAGAGAGGAATGGAGGGAGCGAGTATTAAAGACCACAAGGGGAGAGGGGTCTAAAAAGATGAAGGAAGTCTGTAGGGAGACTGGAAACTATGAGACACAGCAGGTCACTTGGTGTGTTTTTTTAGCTAGGAGAACATTGGCTGAATTTCAACAGTTTGAAGCACAGGTGGCAACATTGATCCAGAGAAACTGGGTAAAATAGGTCTATGGGTGGAGAAATATGAAGGAGGTTGGTTAAAATTTGCCAATGTTTGAGACCAAAACACATATTCTAAAAGAGTGTACACCAGCTATTCTCAGCCAGTGTTCCTTCAGAGGTTGTTAGGAGTTCCTTGACCTGTGGTTGATATAGCTCCCATTTGTTGATGTCTGCATAGTTCCAGGGCCAACTGCACCTGGCAAAGGGTGGCATTCTGACCACCACTGTAGGGGGGACATTGTTCCCACTGGCTACTAATGTAAGGGGCATTTTTACTACTAACAACTAATACAACTGGACCTGAAAATGATTTCCAGTGTCCATTGGGGTAGAGAGGTTGAGGAAGGCTGGTCTACACACTGGAACAATGACTAAAATGGAGCAAATCTAGAGCAGTGCCTTAACTCTACCCTCTTACCTTTATCACCTGACACTTAATCTTAACCTCCTGTCCAACACTATATGGATTTGTGTTCCAGTTTTTACTTTGTCTTTACACATTAGGGCGCTCTCTTGAGTTATAAATATCAGCATACTGTTTAACCGGGTCTGCACATCAGCACGCTGCCTAGACATCGGCATTGAATGTAACAGGGTCTACACTTCACAATGTATTCATTCTGGATTTATTTATCATCAGATCCTCGAATAGGTTCTGCACACACTCCAAAAAAAGTATATGTCAGCATACACTGTAACCGTAGATACAAATTATACAAATACTTTACACCAACATACAGTCTAACAGGGTCTGCAATGATTCCAACAAAGTTTACGTAAACTCACAAGCATGGGATTTAAGAGGTGTTTACACAGAGTTCGGGGAAGGATGAGTTACACAATTAATATTAGGAGACTTCACAAACCACACAGACCAGTACGGAATCTGTATAATCCATGAATGGGATAGAGCAAGTTGGGTTCTGTTTAGATGACAGCAATGGTAAAATACACATAGACTTAGAAGGAAAAAGTTCTACAGATCATGAGACATTAGAGAGCCTGAGAAAAGGACGAGGGAAGGAATGGGATAAACAAGCAGAAACAGGAGGAGAGAGTAAGAGTAACAGGAAGTATATGACGGGGGGTACAAAAAAGGGACACAGAAGGGGGTCCCTATATAGGAGGCTTAAAGGGAAGGCTTCAGATGTGCAAAGATTAGAGCTACAGAAGACTACAGAAAGATGGATCCTATGCACAAGGAATATAGTAAATACTTTATATACAAGGAATCTGAGCAAAGAGATGGAATGACCCAGACAAAGGACAATATAAGAATGCCACCAGGAAGAGAGGGACTAAGAGGACCTGTTCAGCCAAGAGCTCCATTCACAACAAGGGACCCATGGACAACTAGACAAGATGCTGAACACAGATCAGTGCATGGGAAGAACATACTGGCTGAACTAGTAAGGCAATGCCAAGAGGATAAAGCGCTCAAATCCACGGAAACCAATTTATTTCAGGTTGTTTAAGAGATGGCATGCATTTAACCTTAGCACTACAGAAATATGGGATTAAAGAGAGAGATTATATATCATTATAATAGCTATCTGTAATGATATGTAAATGTCTAATGCTGCAAGTTTGTCTGAATGATGTCTGATGATTGGTATGTTAAATGTGTTATAATAAATATATTTATAGATAATATATATATATATATATATATATATATTCAATATATAGATAGATACAAGAGAAAACGCAAAAGGAAAAAAATAATAGGTGCATAGGGGCTGCCATTACTAACCTCTTTCTGAAGATGCCAGTTGCCTGGCTGTCTCTGTCTTCCATTTTTGAAGTTAATGATTTGAAACAAGTCTGCAACCAATGAGATCAGAACTCATGATGTGGATACTTGTTCCAGGGCTGCATCTCAAAAAGCGTTGAAAGCAACTCCAAAGACATGTTGGTAGGTAAATTAGCTCCTGTCTAAATTGGCCCAATATAAGTATGAATGTGAGTTAGGGACCTTAGATTGTAAGCTCCTTGAGGGCAGGGACTGATGTGAATGTACAATATATATGTAAAACGCTGTGTGAATTGACAGCGCTATATAAGTACCTGAAATAAAATAAATAAATAAGGCAGAGAATCAGCCTGATAGCCAGGTAGTTAGCATTTGAAGGGGCAATTAGTGACGACAGCCTGCACATTGTTGTCAGTACAGGTTTTCTATAACAATTTAAAGATATTTTGTGAGATTGCATAATAATAATAACAATATGCAGTATAATGGACACATGGGGTAGCTTGATAAAATCCAAATAGGAATGGAGTTGTATTTTTAAAAGTAATCTTTCTACTTGTGTATTGTTTTTATAATTGCATGATGATACCATTTAACAGATTTATAGATATTCCTTATAGTTACCCTCCCACTTATGATAGTGTTTAGAATCCCTGTTGAAATAAGATCAATCACAGGATAAGGCTCCCAGGGAAGTGCTTTGTTTCTAGTTGCTAGCATGCTTGAATTGCAGTGCTGGGTTTCAACATTTAATTCTAAGATAGGAGAGCGCTGGATGCTGACATTTACTATATGTGCAGTATTTGGGTATGTTTCACCCCAAAATCCAGATGGCTGTATATTAATTGGCTTCCACTCAAATTGGTCCCAGTATGCATATAACTGCCCCGGGAACATCCGATTATAGGCTTTGGGGACTAGGGACTAATATGTGTTCTTGAAAACTTGAAATATTAGCAATGTTCTTACAATATAAACACACATTGATAAAATTATATTAGGATGATCATAGTTATTTATGTATGCAAATTAAAGGGAACATTAACAGGTCTTGTAACTCCCCTCCACTATATCCACTCATCATCCAACTCTCCCCTCCACCACCACTATATCCACTCACCACCCAACTCTCCCCTCCACCACCACTATATCCACTCACCACCCAACTCTCCCCTCCACCACCACTATATCCACTCACCACCCAACTCTCCCCTCCACCACCACTATATCCACTCACCAC
>BLSH010254406.1:1006246-1028636 GCA_018402905.1 Glandirana rugosa
TCCACTCTCTTCCCACCACTCACCTGTGTTACTTCCACTCTCTTCCCACCACTCACCTGTGTTACTCATTTACTGCCCATCTCTCACCTTCATTGTGTCCATTCACTGCCCATCTCTCACCTTCATTGTGTCCATTCACAGCCCATCTCCCACCTTCATTGTGTCCACTCACCACCCTTCTCTCACCTTCATTGTGTCCACTCACCACCCTTCTCTCACCTTCATTGTGTCCACTCACCACCCTTCTCTCACCTTCATAGTGTCCACTCACCACCTTTCTCTCACCTTCATTGTGTCCACTCACTGCCCTTCTCTCACCTTCATTGTACCCACTCACCACTCATCTCTCAGCTTTATTGTAACAACTTAGCACCCATCTCCCACCTCCACTGTGTCCACTCACCACCTATCTACCCCCTCCACCTTATACATACAACAGTCTGCTTTTATTCTTATAGTTTAGACTATTAATCTTGTCCCTGTAACTGCTTAAAAAGTGTTGTTAGCTGAAGGTGGGCTTTCATTTGTTGGTTGCTTTTAAAGCTACATGTGACAATGTTGATGTGCGATTTCACTGCACAACAAACAGCGTTGTCACCCTTTTGCAGGAAGTGGAAAATAATAATGGGGGGCTCAGAAAACAGAAACTGCTGTAATTATGCTACTGACACAGACTGTATCATACTGTATATGTCATTTTGATTTAGCATACAAGGCTCTCTTTACCAGATTACGTGTATGTTCCATTTTAACTAAACACCATGCCTTCCATTTGCAGCAGCTTCCTCTTTTCCTCTACTAATTTCTATGTAGAGACGCAATTGTTTATTTCCATTGCTCCGTGCTGCGCCTTCTCCCCAGGATTCTGCTGATGGCAGAGCAGCTTTGTGTCCTACCCCCAAACAACAAACATTGTAACATCTGCTTGAGTATATAAATACATAGCACAAAAGCATATAATTAGGCAAGTAATAGAAAAGATTGCATTCAGTAAGAGCTCATACAAGTGAAAAGATGTGCATTAACTGCAGACTGAAAATCACTTCAAATGAGATCTCTAATGTGGGCTGCCATTGCTGGCCTCCTCCTGAGCAATGCTAGTTGCCTGGCTGCCATTTCAGGCCTCTTATTTCAACATTTTCTGGAATAAGTACGTAGATTAGGAGTTTTGGCATCACTTGCTTTACAATATATTACCAAAAGTATTGGGACACCTGCCTTTACACACACATGAACTTTAATGGCATCCCAGTCTCAGTCCATAGGGTTCAATATTGAGTTGACCCACCCTTTGCAGCTATAACAGCTTCAACTCTTCTGGGAAGGCTGTACACAAGGTTTAGGAGTGTCTATGGGAATGTTTGACCATTCTTCCTGAACCGACTTTGTGAGGTCAGGCACTGATGTTGGACAAGAAGGCCTGGCTCACAGTTGCATAGTTTGTGAGGTTCAAAAAAGACACAAGTCCATCAAGTCCTACCTGTGTGTGCTTTTGTGTCAATATTATATTGTATATGCCTGTATGTTGCGGTTGGTTAGGTGCCTATCCAATAGTTTTTTGAAATGATCTATGCTCCCTGCTGAAACCACTGCTTGTGGAAGAGAATTCCACATCCTCACTGCTCTTACTGTAAAGAAGCCACTACGCAGTCTAAGGTTAAATCTCCTTTCTTCTAATTTTAGTGAATGGCAGTGTGTCTTTTTATATTACCTTGCTAGAAAAAGTTTTATCCCTATTGTGGGGTCACCAGTACAGTATTTGTACATTGAAATCATGTCCCCTCTCAAGCGTCTCTTCAGTGCTCGTAATCTTTCCTCATAACTAAGGTCCTCCAATCCCTTAATCAACTTTTTTACCCTTCTCTGGACCCTCTCAAGTTCCAGCACATCCCTCCTGATGACTGGTGACCAGAATTGGACGGCATACTCCAGATGTGGCCTCAACAGAGACTTGTATAGTGGGAGAATTATTCATTTATTATTAATTATTATTGATTAAAATCCCCCATTATAATGACACTTCCCATCCTTGCCGCCATTCCAAACTGAGATAGGTGGTCCGCCTCAGCCTCCTCCCCCAGGTATGGGGGCCTATAGCATACTCCTAGTAATATTTTCCTCCTGGTTTCCTCCCTTTGTAGCTTTACCCATAAGGATTCCACCTCCTTCCTTGCTTCATTAGTACATTCACTTGTACATCATTTTTTATATACAGGCATACCCCCCCCCCCTTTTTTATCCTCTCTATCTCTGCGATATAGGGAATAGCCTTGAATGGTTGCCAGCCAATCATGAGAGCCGTTGAACCAAGTCTCTGAAATTCCCACAAAATTTAAATCCTCCTCATACAATAGCATTTCTAGTTCTCCCATCTTGTCCGCCAGACTCCTGGCATTAGTGAACAAGCCACATAGTTCTGTCCGGACGTGTGCCACCTCCTTCGTGGGTGTTCTGAAGTTACAAATAGGACTTGTTACTATACTTACGACAGGTTTAGGTGCTTTATTCAACCTACCACTAATGCCTCCAATACTACCCTCTGAAATTTGTACCATGCTGGCTATCCCTACATCTGGACCTCCCCGTCGCCTAGTTTAAAAGCCCCTCTAAGTCTCCGCTCTAATTCATCCCAAAGGTGTTCTATCAGGTTGAGGTCAGGACAGTCAAGTTCCTCCACCCCAAACTCACTCATCTATGTGTTTATGGACCTTGCTTTGTGCATTGGTTCAAATCATTTGGTGGAGGGGGGATTGTGGTGTGGGGTTGCTTTTCAGGGGTTGGGCTTGGCCCCTTAGTTCCAGTGAAGGGAACTCTTAAGGCGCCAGGATACCAAGACATTTTGGACAATTTCATGCTTCCAACTTTGTGGGAACAGTTTGGGGATGGCCCTTCCTGTTCCAACATGACTGTGCACCACTGCACAAAGCAAGGTCCATAAAGACATGGATGAGCGAGTTTGGGGTGGGGGAACTTGACTGGCCTGTACAGAGTCCTGACCTCAACCCAATAAAACACCTTAGGGATGAATTAGAGCGGAGACTGCGAGCAAGGCCTTCTCGTCCAACATCAGAGGCTGACCTCACTAATTTGCTTCTGAAGGAATTGTCAAGCATTCCCATAGACACACTCCTAAACCTTGTGGACAGCCTTCCCAGGAGAGTTGAAGCTGTTATAGCTGCAAAGGGTGGACCAACTCATTATTGATCTCTACAGACTAAAACTGGGATGGCATTAAAGTTTATGTGCATGTAAAGGCAGGTGTCCCAATATTTTTGGAAATATAGTGTATATTAGCTAGGAACCCTAATCCGTATGACTGCCAGGCAATGAGCATTTTTGGAAGGAGTTCAACAATAGCAGGATGTGTATTTGCTGCAACACTGATTTCTTTTTATGTAAAAGTTTCAACTGGCATGCAGTGGACCAATAGTAAAGTAGAAGGGGACAGCTAGAGGCTCCCCCTTGTCCCGGCCCTAGTGGAAAGCACTAGGGGAGACGCGGTCCTCCTCCACTTTGAATGCTGTGCATTAGTCGCAGTCGTGACATCACTGGTTTCTAGATGCCAGGCTGCTCTAGCAACCAATGGCCAGTAAGTCTCAGGTGGAGGTGGAGGTGGAGGTGGAGGAGGAGCCAGCGCCAGCGCTATGGCGGGGCTTGCTGGCTCTCTCAGTTTCATTCTGGGACACTGTATTGTCCTGGAATTAAGGTGGCTGGGACCCGTGACAGACCTGCAATATGTGGTACCGTCCCGGGCAATCCGGGACACGTGGTAACCCTAGCTACAGCCTTTACAACTGAAACTGGTTAGTTGTATTATGCAGATTGGGGGTGCCACACATTGATTGCCAGTTTAATCTTCCACACATGTACACAGTAGATGTAAAGCCTAACCCTGTACTTTTGTATGTGCTTCCTTTTGGTCTGTTAAATATATCAGCATTTTGTCATACCTGTTTGATAATTGCAAAGAATACCTGTTGATACTGCAGGAAAACTTGTCAGCTGATAATATCATGTGCTGCACTTTTTAGATTGTTCCCAGCCATCTTGGTGAACTACAAAACAGCTCTTCTACATATGGAGAAGAGGAGGAGGAGTTTTGATGTCCTGTCCTAGGGTGACAACCCTGTTCTATGGGTACAGCACAGTGAGCGAGCGGTGTAATGTGCTTCACTGTCGGGTTCCCTTACCAGCAATGGCGGCGGCGGCACCCGACAGCTGATGAAAATATCAGCCGCGGTGCCGACATCGCTGGACTCCAGGACAGGTAAGTGTCCTATTATTAAAAGTCAACAGCTACAGTATGTGTAGCTGCTGGCTTTTAATCTTTTGAGAGGTGAGCGGACCTCCGCTTTAAGCAGACTACAACAGCTGACTCCAGCCCTCCTCTGGTCCTCCTCCAGACGCTGCACTTTCTGCTTGCCAACTCTGCCCAAGCTCTTGACAGCTGATGTAAGAGGGAGTGGGGTGCTCTGGACATCTAGTCTTACAGCTACAACTAGCCCTTTGAGACCAACCATAATGCTTATGCAGCCCGAAATGAAATTGAGTTTGACACCCCTGATTTATATGAACTTAGTAAATACATAAGGACCTAATTTGGTTTATAAAATCAGGCAAATAAATGTATGAAATGCAAGAACCATTCTGACCCAAAATGCTTTTCTGACTATTGCAGACTTAAAGCGGTATTAAACTCAAACCAAAAATGTACTATATTGCAGCTTACCAATCATTAGATGTGATGGTTGCATTAGTTTTCTTTTCTTTGGCTTTTCCCCCTGGTGTTTTCACCTGGTGATTTGGCCAGTAACCACCTCCTGTACTAGTGAGACACAACTCTGGATGAAGGAGCACAGGGGGAACAGCAGACAACAGCATTGTCAGTCTGGAGGGGAGGGAAGTGTTAAAGTAGATTTAGATGCACTAACAAATTGAAGACAAACTCCAGCTCACACTTTATAACCAGTTACAGCAAACAACCACCATAGCTTGTGCTAAAGCCTGATACACACCAATAGCTTTTTATCATTCAACCCAGCGGGTTGAACAAAAAAAAACGGACAGCTCAGGTCGGAGCCGCTGTACTAACAGTCCATTAGTACAGTGATTTCTCCCCAGCTGAGCTATTATGTTCTGACAGGGGGAAGGCCCCTGCCAGAACACTCCGGCTCTCAGCCATTGGCTGAGACATTGGCTGAGATCGATGATAGGGAGCTTGTTGGCTTCTAGTTTTCCAGCATGCTCATTCGACAGTCAATCGGCCAGCTTCCGTCGGACTGGCTAACGTACACACAGGCTGAATGTCGGCTAGTTTTTACTTAACTGGCCGATGTCTCCTGACATTTGGCCCATGTGTACTAGGTGTAAGTTTGGATAGGTGGCACTACATCCCTAATGTTGTAACCACTTTTAGAATGCATTTGGATGGGATTTTTTTTTTAATACTTTCACTTTATTATCACAAGACAGTAAAAACAGAGATATATCAAACGATACACGATTAAAAACAGACCAGGAGGAGGATACATAAGCTTTGTTGCCGTGCTGTGTCGCCACCCCCCTGTGACGAAGTCCGAAGTGATGAAACGCGTTGACGCTGAGAAGGTGACTCCATGTGTGTGAAGGAAGCTATGAGGAGATCTCAACACTGAGTTATCTGACATGTTTGGAATTTTAACAAGGCGAATTGAATCTTTTATGATGTAAGTGCATTACTTTTAATAAACCGATTACCTTAAGGTGTTTTTACACTATTGGAGGCTCTGTCTTAATTTCTATCCCCATATGTGGAGAGTGTCTTTATTGATCTGGATGGAGATTGGTGTGTTTGAGCAGCTCTTCAATAACATCTAATAAGATGATATTTGCCAGACACGAGAGTGAATGGCAACAGCATCTGGTAAGCTTTATTCTTAAGGAGTGGAAGTGACACACATCACAAATAATATCGATAAATGAGACTAGAGCTCTCCCTCAATAATTCTGTATATTTCGTTATGTATGAAATCAGCATGTTGTTTGTTCCCTGATGAAGACTTTAAGTTGAAACGCGTCGGTACCCCTTTGTCCAATACAACCAACAGTTGTAAATGTTATGACTACAACCTACAACATCTGTGGTCTGTTGTTAACAAGATGTTGTATCCTTCAATATATCTCTGTTTTTATCGACTTGTAATAATAAAGTGATAATATTTTATAAATTTGTTGATTTTGGTGCCTAAAAAAATCCCATCCAAATTTCTTCTAAAATCAGTTACAGCAAACAGTTTTTTTTCCTTCTGGAATAAAGGTCTTACATGAATAAATAAAAGCTGATCGTTTTATACACCCCTGCCAGTGGTAAATTGTTTGTGTCATCCATGTAAACTAATACGTTTTGCTGGAGAGCTTGTGCTTTTGAAAAACAAAAGACTTGCTGGATCACCAGATGAAAATAGAAAAAAAGAAAACAATTGCAGCCATCACATCTAGGAATCTGTAAGCTACTACATAATAAATGTTTGCTTTTGGATCTTTTACCACTTTAAATATAAAATCCAATTGGTTGCTTTGGGGTCAGGTACTGAGTAAAATGAACAGACCAGAACAACTTACTATGGATACAGCATATGTAAAACAGTTTTATATACGTAAAACAATCCCTAAAGAATATGTCTGATTTTCTGTTTTTTTTGTAGTATTGGCAAATGACAATGCTGATACGGAAACAAATGCAATATATGCTTGGGATAAAATAAAAACATAAACCTGAATTTTCTGTGTCTGTCTCTGTGAATATATATATACTCCCTATTCACTCCCTGTGCTGCCCAGCAGCCTGCGTCCTAGCAACCAACAATGTGTGGCCTGGCAGCCCACATCCTAGCAACCATTGAAGCTGTGTGGCCCGTCCATAAGAATCCTAGCAAACAATGATAATGTGTGGCACAGCCTTCAACATTCTAGGAACCAATGACACTCTGCTGCCCGGCAGTCTACGTCCTAGTAACCAATGAAAATGTGTGGCCCAGCAGCCAACATCCTAGCGAGCAATGTATTTGCGTGGCCCCTCCATCAGCATCTTATGAAACAATGATAATGTGTGGCCAAGCCTCCAAAATTCTAGCAACCAAAGATGCCCAGCAGCCTGCGTCCTAGCAACCAATGATAATGTGTGGCCAGCAGCCAACATCCTAGTGAGCAATGAAGTTGCGTGGCCCATCCATCAGCATCCTAGCAAACAATGATACTGTGTGGCCCGGCCGCCAACATTCTAGCAACCAATGTAGCTGTATACTCCAGCTGGCAGCATCTTACCAACCAATGAAACTGGTTAAACCAATGATAATGGTTAAATATCTACTTCATGCAAAGAAATAATGATATTTAGGCAGGCAAACAGTTTTAATGAGAACATTTTCAATAGGTAAATAATGAACACAATTATAGGATGAGAATACTTTCAAAAAACGTAACCTTATCAGTCCCCCTTTATGTTATATATAACTTCTTCTACGAGTTTTAGATCAGCCGGTGACCCGTAACAGTAGCCATGGCCTATGCTGGGCCAGGTGTCATTCCTTCCTGTCCTCCAAGCCAGTATACCCTGTTCTTCAAAGTTTCCAGTGGAGAAGTTTTTTACTTTTAAGCCTGCAGGGAGACAGCTTTTCCATTGGGGTCTATAGAAGAAGGCTGGTCATGTGCAGTACTGTTCTGTCCTGCTTGCCCCGAGGAGGATTAAAGCACCAGCAAGCTGGGTGTAGGCTATGGCTTCCTTGCCTAGGTATGTAGAGGGTGAGGTACAGTAAGGAGAATAATGGGGGTTGTTAGGGTTGTAATAGAAGTACTGCCATCCTTAAAATAACTCATACAGGTTATTAAATTAAGATGGAAATGAAAATAAAAATGTCTACAGCCTTATAGCTATATATATGCATTGTGAGATCTAAGGCACTGTGACTCTGACTGCTAGTCTCAGGAGATTTGCAGTAAGATTTAGTGATGTCACTCCTGTGCTGCTCACTGTTCTCCTTGCTGGAGGCTCTGACACAAGGAAGCAAAGCCCTGCCCCTATCAAGATGGTAGCTTCCACATAAAGACACAATGAAAATAAGGCATAATAGATCATTAATTGGGAAAAGCTGCAGGAAAGATGTTTGTGACTAGTTCTTTGCCCTCTGCTAGCCTTGTTCAACACAGCTTCCAGAGTTCAGTTTCTTGTTAACATCTTGTATACATAAATGATTGCAGGGCTCCAAAGTCCGAGGTAACAGCAGTGGAAGAGGTTCATGTTCAATGACTATATTACATGAATTTGTTTCCTTCACATACTATACATGTAAGAACTGCAATTGTGCTACAAAACGTTCTCCATCTCTGGTTCCCGGATAGATAACTAGTCTTCTTCCTGAAAAAGGAATACATGACTAGACAAGAATATAAAGAAACGGTTTTGGCTAGAGACAATTTTTAAATCCATTCACACTATGCCTTGTGTTAACACAAAAAAATCTGATAGGAACCCTTTTTTTTCCAAAGGGGAACTAAAGGCAAGAAAACTCACCTATTGTCCACAGCCTAACACCTACAAGGTCCCTCGATGGCGGCAGAATATACTCCCTGGTTTTCTATAGGTGCCAGTGTTCAGCCATCTTGATTGGTCAGGGTAGGGTGACGTGCCATTCATCCCGGCACACTGGCACTGTGCTTGAAATGTACTGTATATATATGAGGCTGGGCATGCGTTAAATGGGCTTTGAAATATAACTGAAATTTTTATTTTTATTTTGAATTGCAAAGTCTACAAAGGACTATTGAAGGATAACTTTTGGGGAAAAAATAATAATGCAAATAATGTTACTTGTATCATTTTAGAGTGCATGCACCTTTTCCAGTAAATGACATTTATTAAGCATCTACATACCTTATTGTGTGGTGGTGAGGTAAGTACCTTTAGTGCTGGGACAGGATAAGAGGCACACGTGCACTGTCATCTGTTAGATCCATTGGAGATGTCCTTTGACCAGTCCGAGCATTAAACATGGGCAGAGTGGAGAGTGGTCGTGGAACATCCCGATCAGCAGCCATCTTCCGAAGTTCTTCCGTGTTGGAGAAGATAGACTGCTGGTGAACCAACTGGAGCCTGTGAGACAAAACCGTTCTGTTGTATTATCATTATATACAATGACATCCAACCTCATTACACCACACTACAGGTGTTCTGCCACCCATCAGGAACTTGCTGCAGGATAGCATTACAGTACCGTGCTCGTTGCAGTACCAAATTTAGCCTATCTGATCTGGGGGTGCAGTAAAAAAGTCAGGGGGCATAATGTCAATACTGTGTGTGAGCCATGGGCAGTCTATTAGTATATTACACAGTATCACAACCTGGGAAACACTATTAAACAGAACCTGTTCCCCTTTATATCAGATTTCCCTATCAGGTCCCCCTTTACATCATGACTACTCATCAGAGTGCCCCTTACATCAGATTTCCCCATCAAGGGTGCTTCCTTACATCAAGTGTCTCCATCAGAGTGCCCCTTATATCTGGTGTCCCCATCAAGAGTGCCCCTTATATCAGGTGTCCCCATCAACAGTGCCCCCTTACATCAAGTGTTCCCATCAAGAGAGCCCCCTTACATCAGATGTCCTCTATCAGAGTGCCCCCTTACATCAGGTGTCCCAAACAAGAGTGGCCCGTTATATCAGGTGTCCAAATCAGAGTGTCCTCTTACAATAGGTGTCCCCACCAGACTATCACTTTAAATCAGGAATTTCCAGGAGAGTCCACCCATACATCAATTATCCTATTAGAGTGTCCCCTACATGGGTTGTCCTCAAAGTGCCTTCTTACAGCAACTGTCAACATCAGACTGGCTCAAGGTGGATCAATGGATGCACTCTCAGAGACCTGGAGGGGCGCAACTAAAATCTGGGGGGCACAGCTCACCACAGCACCCCCCTAGATCCGGTCCTGGCTTGTTGAGTCCTATTTCAAAGGAAACCTCCCAGAAGAGAACATAAATGCTGCCACTGTTGACTTCTGAAATTCTTATTGTTGCCTGGTTACTGAGCTGTTTCTGAGTCTCTGCACTTACTGTACAATAGCAATTTCAGAAGACTGATAAAGCATTAGCGATAGAGCATGAGCATGACAGGCAGAAGATTAACTTTTTCAAAAGATGGCAATAGCAAGACTTATTACATGAGAAAAGAATTTGGATTGCAACTGTTGATCGTCTTTTGAAAATCCCCGTTGGCTGGTTGTCATACTGACCCTTTGAATTTCCGTATTTTTTGAGTCTGTGGACTGGGATCAGCTAGCAGATCAATAAGTCTGAGGACAGTCACACTGCATACTTCTTCCTGAGCAGTGAATCAGAGTATTGGGGGAAAAGGGTCAGCGTGATGCCCAGGTAACTAGCATTTTCAAAAAGGAACTCAGCAATGGCAGCCTCTTTTGGCAGGTTTCCCTAAAGCCAGCCATAGACTGGTTCAGCAGGGACCAACCGAAATTCGAACCATGTATAGGCGGGCTGATTGTAACTAAGTTGATTGATCAATAAACTTGGGTGCAACCAGCATGTCTGATTTTTCCTGTGATTATTGCTGCTATTAATAATCACTGTGTTCTCTCAGCAGGGATGGCTCCCCATGCTCCCCTCCCCCCCTGACTTCCCGATCACAAGACCACTGTGATTGGCTGTCACCGTGACCACATGATCAGGAGCCTGTCCTGCCTGACTAGAGACAGAGAGCTGTCTATGACAGCTCAGTCACTGTGCTGAGAGCATACAATGAGCGCATTGTCAGAACAGAAATGTTGGCTGTCCATGGATGCACATGTGGGCTGTGTGGCAGTTTCTTTGACCCCACACAAGTGTTATGTGAGCAATAAGAGGTTAATATTATTCCATCCTGTACCCGAAAAGCTCTGCGGGTTATCTTGGTGACCTGTCCAGGGCATCTACTGCAAATTCTATATCTATATGTAGCCATGTGCTCCCTCAGCAGTGGCTGGTAGTAGTGGTCCACCTGCCCGCTGCCCTCAATCCCACGATTTCCACACACCCAGAGTCACTGAACAGGCCGGAACTTTGTTTTTGTTGTTTTATTTAGGGGTTAGACTTGGATAGGGATAAGGGATGACTGTGGGATGCCCAAGGATTAAGCACGGGACCTTTTATATACAGAACTGGTATATACACTCCGTCTCCTCCAGCACAATACTTGCTGACTGTTACACTTCTTCTTCTTCTCTCCAGCACTTCACTTTTCAGTTTCCTAGCCTGAAGGGAAATTTATCAGGCCTACATGACTCCTTTTCCTTCACCGTAGCTAGCACATGGTGAGGCCTGCATCTCTGTCAGCAGGACCTCTGAACCACCCATTATAGGCCAGGGCCAAGGACCCCTTAAGTGTAGCTAAGTACGTTGGTGCTAGCTGGGCCTTCGATGGACTACAACTCCCAGCCCATCCCTCTTCCAGGCCACACCGGCCTGCTTTCCTCTCAATGACACTCCTTCCCCTGACTGGCTCCTGAGACCTCCACAGACTGTCCACTATTCCTTCCCCAGCCTGCTCCAGCTCCCAGAGTCTGTCACTCACAGACTCCAGTGGATACTTTAAAGTGTCCTTAGTAGCACCTCTGCTGTTCTCCTGCTCCTTTGTGCTGCTCCAGGAATCAACTCCACTTTTAGCTGCACCCGAGCCTCCAGGCCTCAAGGTCACCCCCCCAGACTGGAGGCTTCCTCCCGGGTAGAGGCCTCCACAGCACCTCTGCTACATTCTCCACACTTCCACCTGAACTCTCCTGTCCCCTGCTGGAAGATTGCTGTATTTAAGGAGGCCTGCCCCCTGACAATCCAGACTGTGGATTGGTCAGGGCTCCTTGTCATACATCAGAAAGTGACACCTCCTCATCCACCCCCCTTTCCAGAGCTTTCCCAACTCGATGGGGAGGAGCATCCAAGGGGTCTTCCACCTCCAGCCTACTCTGAGCCGTTCCCCTACCCAGATCAAAACAATCAGGCCTGCACACACTGTCAGGCCTGACTAGATTTTACCGCTCCTAACAAAAATCTACAAAAATAAAGCACCTATCATAATAGGGGCGCTACATACAGAATCTCACAAAAGTGAGTACACCCCTCACATTTTTGTAAATATTTTATTATATCTTTTCATGTGACAACACTGAATAAATGACACTTTGCTACAATGTAAAGTAGTGAGTGTACAGCTTGTATAACAGTGTAAATTTGCTGTCCACTCAAAATATCTCAGCACACAGCCATTAATGTCTAAACCGCTGGAAACAAAAGTGAGTACACCCCTTGGTGAAAATGTCCAAATTGGGCCAATTAACCACCCCCCCCCCCGATGTCATGTGACTTGTTAATGTTACAAGGTCTCAGGTGTGAATGGGGAGAAGGTGTGTTCAATTTGGTGTTATCACTCTCACTCTCTCATACCGGTCACTGGAAGTTCAACATGGCACCTCATGGCAAAGAACTCTCTGAGGGTCTGAAAATAAAGAATTGTTGCTCTACATAAATATGGCCTAGGCTATAAGAAGATTGCCAAGACCTGAAACTGAGCTGCAGCATGGTGTCCAAGACCATACAGCGTTTTAACAGGACAGGTTCCACTCAGAACAGGCCTCGCCATGGTCGCCCAAAAACATTGAGTGCACGTGCTCAGCATCATATCCAGAGGTTGTCTTTGGGAAATAGACGTATGAGTGCTGCCAGCATTGCTGCAGAGGTTGAAGGGGTGGGGGGGTCAACCTGTCAGTGCTCAGACCATACGCCGCACACTGCAACAAATTGGTCTGCATGGCTGTCATCCCAGAAGGAAGCCTCTTCTAAAGATGATGCACAAGAAAGCCCAGTTTGTTGATAACAAGCAGACTAAGGACATGGATTACTGGAACCATGTCCAGTGGTCTGATGAGACCAAGATAAACTTATTTGGTTCAGATGGTGTCAAGCGTGTGTGGAAGCAACCAGGTGAGGAGTACAAAGACAAGTGTGTCTTGCCTACAGTCAAGCATGGTGGTGGGAGTGTCATGGTCTGGGGCTGCATGAGTGCTGTCGGCACTGGGGATCTACAGCTCATTGAGGGAACCATGAATGCCAACATGTACAGTGACATACTGAAGCAGAGCTCGATCCCCTCCCATTGCAGACTGGGCCACAGGGCAGTATTCCAACATGGTAACGACCCCAAACACACCTCCAAGACGACAACTTGCTAAAGAAGTTGAGGGTAAAGGTGATGGAGTGGCCAAGCATGTCTCCAGACCTAAACCCTATTGAGCATCTGTGGGGCATCCTCAAATGGAAGGTGGAAGAGCGCAAGGTCTCTAACATCCACCAGCTCCGTGATGTCATCCTGGAGGAGTGGAAGAGGACTTCAGTGGCAACCTGTGAAGCTCTGGTGAACTCCATGCCCAAGAGGGTTAAGGCAGTGCTGGAAAATAATGGCGGCCACACAAAATATCGACACATTGGCCCCAACTCACTTTTGTTGCCAGCGGTTTAGACATTAACGGGTGTGTGTGGAGTTATTTTGAGGGGACACAAATTTACACTGTTATACAAGCTGTACACTCACTACTTTACATTGTAGCAAAGTGTCATTTCTTCAGTGTTGTCACATGAAAAGATATAATAAAATATTTACAAAAATGGGAGGTGTGTACTCACTTTTGTGAGATACTGTATATAAAATGATGTGATTTTTTCTTCATATAAGAGACATCCATCATACTGTATGTTGTAATACAGAGAGCACAGCATGTTCTAACAGCCAAATATAGCAAACAGCAACCACCATGCAAACACAGAACCCAAATTCTGTAATCAAAAACATAAAAAATCATAAGTAATAAGCCAGGTAAAATACAAACAGGGAATAATGACTAAACACAGCAAGAACAATCAGCAAGGAAGCTGCCCATGTATCAGTAAAATCTGCAGCCATGCTAAAGTCAGTGCATTTCATTTATCTTAAAGCAGAACAACATCCATACACTTCAATGGATTATAATGTCAAAGCTGTATTTAGATCTACACCTATTAACATTTCTGATGCTTTGAAGGTTGATAAGTAAATTAGGAGTGGCCAGTCATAGCCCCCAATTTATTTTAATTCTTTCACATGTGCAGTATATGACAGAGACTTTGGTGGCCAATAAAATAAACCTATACTTTGCACATTTGCTTGTATTGTCTGACTCTCTCCCATTATTCTGACAATGCCAAGCTGGGTGCAGAAGCAACCAAAAACAGAGAATACTTCCTCTTTCTGGGATCTACAAATGGCAAAGCTCAGAGACAGGAAATACTGACTTTGTTTGGGATCTATCAATAGCAGAGCTGAGAGACAGGAAATACTGACTCTATCTGGGATCTACCAAGTGCAGAGCTCAGGGACAGGGAATACTGTCTCTATCTGGAATGGCTTAGAGACAGGGAAATCTGATTCTATCTGAAATGTGCCAAGGGCAGGGCATGGAGACAGGAAATACTGGCTCTGAGATCTGCCAAGGGCAGAGTTCAGAGACAGGGAATAAGGACTCTTTCTGGGATCTACCATGGGCAGATCCCACATACAGGGAATGCTCACCCTTTTTGGTATCTAGCAAGGGCAGAACTCAGAGACAGGGAATACTGACTTTCTTGGGATCTACCAAGGGCAGGGAATACCGACTCTCTTTGGGCCTACCAAGGGCAGGGAATACTGGTTCTCTTTGGGCCTACCAAGGGCAGGAAATACTGACTCGTTTTGGGCCTACCAAGGGTAGGGAATACTGACTCTCTTTGGGTCTACCAAGGGCAGGAAATACTGACTCTTTTTGGGCCTACCAAGAGTAGGGAATACTGACTCTCTTTGGCCCTACCAAGGGCAGGGAATACTGACTCCCTTTGGGTCTACCAAGGGCATGGAATACTGACTGTCTTTGGGATCTACCAAAAGAAGAGCTCAGGTACAGGGATTACTGACTTCTTTGGGATTCACCAAGAGCAGAGCTCAGAGACAGGAAAAACTAACTTTCTTTGGGATCTTCCAATGGCAGTGCTGAGTGACAGGGAATACTGATTCTCTTTGAAATCTACCAAGGGTAGAGCTTATTGACCAGGAATGATGACACTCTTTTGGCTCTACCAAGGGCAGGGAACACTGACCCTCTTTTGGATTTACCAAGGGCAAAGCTCAGTGACAGGGATTACTGAATTTCTTTTGGATCTACCAATGGTAGTGCTGAGAGACAGGGAATACTGACTCTCTTTGGGATTTACCAAGGGCAGGGAATACTGGCTCTTTGGGATCTATCAAGGTTAAAGCTTAGAGACAAGGAATACTGACTCTCTTTGAGATCTACCAAGGGCAGGACGTAGAGACAAGGAATAATGACTCTCTTTGGGATCTACCAAGGGCAGGAAACACTGACACTCTTTGGGATTTACCAAGGGCAGAGCTCAGAGTCAGGGATTACTGACTTATTTGGGATTTACCAACAGCAGAGCTCAGGGACAGGAAATACTGACTTTCTTTGGGATCTACCCATGGCAGTCCTGAAAGAAAGGGAATACTGACTCTATGGGATTTACCAAGGGGCAGAGCTCAGAGACAGGGATTACTGACTTCTTTGGAATCTACCAAGGGCAGAGCTCAGAGACCGGAAATACTGTCCTTCTTTGGGATTTACCATTGGCAGTGCTGAGAGACGGGGAATACTGACTCTCTTTGAGATCTACCAAGGACACGACTTAGACGAGGAATAATGACTCTTTTTGGTATCTAGTGCAGGGAATACTGACTCTCTTTGTGATTTACCAAGGGTCGAGCTCAGTGACAGGGATTACTGACTCTCTTTGGGAGCCGAAAAAGAGTGATTACTGACTCTTTGGGTGCTACGGAAGCCAGAGCTTAGAGGCAGGGAATACTGCATTTTAGAAAACAGAGATTTGGAGATATTTAGAAATTGAGCACATTGGCAGCCATACTGATTTAGGCATCAGGGCAGTTAGCAGGTTGCCTTATGTGACCTCTTTTTCTGAAAACACCTGATTGTAATGAAGGCCTTCTGATATCAATACCTGGACTTGCTGACCAGAGACAAGTAACAAATAAGGACTTTGAATGTGAGGGATGACCCAGTAGTACTGGGAGCTCTAGCGGCCATGGTTCATTACTGCCAACTAAACCAAAGTTTTGGGAGTGGAGTTACTTTTGGCATATTTAGGCCCACAGTTCAGAACACTACTGAGAATTATAAATGGAGGGACATGGACAAAGCAATGTACCAGCACAACATGCACATGCAAAGCAAAAGTGGGACACACAGGATTTGGAACTTACTCCGCTGTATTGGCATCTCTCTTCTCTCTTAAGGTAAAAAAAAACAACATAGTGTGATCTCCATCAATAAGTAACACATTCAGAATCAATGTCCTAAATATGATATTCTTAATTAGGGATGAGGATCAGATTTGAACCAACCATGGTTTCACAGAGAATTAACCAGATTCAGATTAGTATGCATCTGCAAATTAATGTGTGGTAAAAATAGATGTTAGCCATAAACCCCCCAAAAAAAGACAATGACAGGCAGGCCTTACAACAGAGGCAGAGGTACTGAATGTGGGCGTGCTGCCCTTTGTACGCAACATGCTGTGTGGTCAATATTGTGCACCAAAATCACCAAACATTTACACCCCCCCCCCCCCCGTCGCCAAAGTTTAAATAAAAGCTGGGCAATTACCCCCCCCCCCCCCCAAAAAAAAATAACACATAGGTCTAAGATGAGAGGCAGAGATGTTGCGCATGAAGGTAGTAGGAGGTGAGCAGGTGCTGCAGGAATGGTAGTAAGGCCACACCCACAGTAGCCAACCAATTCAGTCACATCACATACACAAGTAAAGTGCAAATGAAAAAAGAATAATACAGCCAACAATTAGCTGCCAAGGTACGCTGTCATTGAGGCCACCAGTGAAAATTGTGTCGTTCTGTAACACCATATACTGCTTTAAAGCAGTATTAAACCCAAAAGCAAACATTTATTATATTGCACCTTACCAATTCTTAGATGTTATGGCTGCATTCGTTTTCTTTTTTTAGGCTTTCCTTCCTTTCTTGTTGCTCTGGCCAGTAAATCTGCAGATGTGGCAGTAAATCTGGCAAGCAAATCTGCAGATGTAGTAGTTGGAGGGTTGAGACAAACTATTTACCACTGCCAGAGGTGCTTCCAATGATCAACTTTTATTTATCTATATAAAATGTTTATCCCAAAAGGAAAAAAAACTGTTATTGTAACTGCTGAAAGAGTGTGAGCTAGAGTTCAGCTTCTACTTGTTAGTGTGTCTAAATCTGATAGTACATCTAACACTCCTTTCCCTCCAGCCGTATAATACTGTTGCCCCTAGTTGCCCCTGTGCTCCTCCATCCAGAGTGGAGGCACTCTGATACAGGAGGTGTGTTACTGGCCAGATCACCACGTGAAAACAGAAGGAAAGAAGCCTAAAAAAGAAAACTGAAGCAGCCATCGGATTAAATGATTGGTAAGATGCATTATATTACATTTTTGGTTTGGGGTTTAATACCGCTTTAAGGCATTTATTCATGTTGCCAGCAAAGCCAAATAAAAAGGCCCTTCCCTCTCTGTACATTTATTTTTTTGCATTGGCACAGATTCTCCACAGTAGTGGCAGCCTCCCTATGCTATTTGTTTGGCAATGCCCAGCAGCCCCACATTGGGTCCTGATTTCCCAATAAAACTCACCTCCCATTGACTTAAATGAGGTTTGCAGCAAAAATTGCAGTTCGCAAATTTTTGCATGAATCTGACGAAACCTTGGGGGATTTGCTCACCCCTATTCAGTGCCAGGAGAAAGTCATCCAGCGCCCAGGGCAAAGATGCCAAATTGCGCCCCCCTCCCCTGTTTATGATGTGCAAGCTCAGCTACAACCAGTAAACCATTGCACCCAGGGCAACCGTCCCTCCTGCCCACCCCTTGTGCCAGCCCTGCCCATATTTTAAATAATACAGAAGTGCAAAATCATTGAATACGAGTGGAAAAGTCAGGACCTATAAACAGATCTAGAAGTGCTAGGCACAAAGCCACAGTGACCAATAGAAATGTGTTTTTCTGGATTCAGGTGAGCGCAATATCCGCGCAATACTTACACCCCCTCTCTGCGGCAGCACATGATGTAAGACAGCAACAGACACAGCAGCAGAGCGATGAGGATGGGAAGTAGAAAGGTGAGCAGGTAATCAGGGAGATAGTTGATTTCCTCCAGGGTGTCAGGAGGCGGATTAAAGTCCCCTTCAAATTCCAGGGCTTTATAGGTAGGAGGAGGGGGAGATGGCTCCAATTTATCAACCTGCAACATTAAATAAGGAACGTCATCTTCCATGTCTGCGGACAAAATCTAGCAATCAAAAAATAATCAAAAAAGCAAGGCACTAATTAATTTAAAGGGAACCTACCGGGATTTGAAAGTCACTGTCCCAGAAAAAATATTCAGCCATAGAAGGTTTAGGACAAACATGGTTGGTAAGGCTGAATTAAGACAGCAAGTTCAACCTGTGGGTGTGTGTTTGTGTCAAAATCATTTTCCATATCCCTGTATATTGCGTTCGCTAAAATGGCCATCTAAGAGTTTTTTTTTTTACATTTGATACTCCCCACCCACTGAGGAAGGGGGTTCCACATCCTTTTCCACTTTGACAGTAAAGAAACCCTTACACAGTTTAACCACTTGACCTCCAGAAGAATAACCCCCCCCCTCATGAGCATGTCATTTTTTGGGATACGGCACTGCGTTACTATACCTAACAATTGCGCGGTCATGCGACACTATACACAAATATTATTATTATACAGGATTTATATAGCACCAACAGTTTACGCAGCGCTTTACAAATAAATAAAATGTATGCCCTTTTTTCCCCACAAATAGAGCTTTCTTTTGGTGGTATTTCATCACCTCTGCGCTTTTTACTTTTTGCGCTATAAACAAAAAAAAAAAAACAATATTTTTTACTTTCTGCTATAAAACATATCCAATTAAAAAAAATGGAAAAACATCAAATTTCTTCATCAATTTAGGCCATTATGTATTCTGCTACATATTTTTGGTAAACAAAATCCCAATAAGTGTATATTAATTGGTTGGCGCAAAAGTTATTGCATCTACAAACTATGGGATATATATTGGAATTTTTATTTATTTCTTTTTTACCAGTTATGGTGGCGATCAGTGACTTATAGTGGGACTGTGATATTGCCGCGGGCAATCGGACACTGACACTTTTGACACTTTTTGGAAACCAGTAACACTAATACAGTAATCAGCACTAAAAAATATGCACTGTCACTGTACTAATGGCACTGGCTGGGAAGGGGTTAAACATCTAGGGCAATCAAAGGGTTAAATGTGTTCCTAGCCAGTGTTTTGGTGTACTATGTGAGGTTCTTTTACTAAAGGAAGGTTGCGTTTTATTCCCTGCTTTGCAGGGAAAGAAAATCCATGACTTCCCCGCTGGACAGGGATCTGCCTTGTTTACATTGGCAGAGCTCCTTCTTGTGTGTATTCCCGACAATCAGCGGGTGCCAGCAGTCATATCTTTGCCGTCTCTCACTGATCGGCATCTGCTGTGTAAAATCACAGCAGAGCCGGGTCGTCAGCAGCCCGTGCGCGCCCTACCTGGAGGTGCTAGATTATGTACTTAGTATGTGATCTGGTGCAGAAGAGTAGCCTTGCCGCCATATATGTAAGTTATACGGTCGGCAAGCAGTTAAGTTTAAACCGCTTTTTCTCCAACTTCATTGAGTGGCCATGTGTCTTGTTAAGCAACCTAATGCTAAAATCACCATAAGATATTTGTAAATCGCTATCATATCCCCTCTTCTGCATATCTCTTCTCCAGAGAGAATAAGTCGTTGCAGTTGTTCCTCATGACTGTGGTCCTCCAGCCCTTTATTAGCTTTGTTGCCCTTCTCTGGACTTTCTCCAGTTCCGGCACATCTTTCCTCAGGACTGGTGACCAGACCTGGAAGGCATACCCAAGATTTGGCAAGACCAGAGTTTTGTAAAGTGGCAGGATTATAGTTTTATCTCTTGAGTAGATATTTAATGCATGCTAATAGTCTTCTAGCTTTGCTTGGCATTGCATGCCATTGCTGAACTTGTGATCTTCTAGGACCCCCAGATCTTTTTCCATCCTGGACTTTTGAGCTCCATACTTATTTCAGACACAATTGGCCTGACAAGCGTGCATTGATGCTGTGTGAACAAGCAAGCCCTATCTATATTCAAGGAGCTTATAATCAGACTGCAATTTACATGCTATAGAGAAGATACGAAAAATAAACTAACAAATGTGGTTTAATGGGAAATGTTCACAATATTGTCATCTCTGAGCCGGCATCTCGTTCTGGGAAGAAGATGGTGACCATGGATGATGCCTACCCAAAGATGGCTCTGTCCTTCTGTAGAGAACATCAGATGAAGGCATTATCAAGGGGGAGTACAGTCTGCCTGGGTCAAGGGGTGGACATCTGTCTCTATTCCAGTGGTTCTCAACTCCGGTTCTCGGGACCCACCAACAGGCCAGATGTTAAGTATTACCTTGGGGAGATGCAGACTAGAATATTGCAATCACTGAGCAGCAAATTTTATCACCTGTGATGTATTTCAGTTATCCTGCAAACCTGGCCTGTTGGGGGGTCCCGAGGACCGGAGTTGAGAACCACTGCTCTATTCACAGGTAACAGCTGGATGTGTAGATACATGCAGGTACAAGCTGACAGCTGCGGACCCTTATACAGACCACTAATCCAAACACCTGATATCCTGGCTGCATGTATACTTGCAGCACCAGGGTCCTTTAGGATGTGTGAATGAGGAGTAACACATGACTTAGCATGCTGCATCTGATGACAGGTTCAGGCTAGCCAAACATTTGGAAATTCAATAGAACAATTAAAATCTTCACAGACATAAAATGGTGATTTTAATCGATCACAAGGGAAAGTGTCATTGCCTCCGAATGAATGTGGCTGAAAAGGAAACTCCCCTCCTCCTAAATTGTGGACCCTGCTTGTGCACCTAACCACCTGGAGAATACAAGGTGAAGAAATAACATAATAGGGTGCTGTAATTATAACCTTGAATCCTAAATTTCTGTATTGCTTTTCTTTCTCACTACACCAACACTTTGATACTAGGGGGTCGATTTACTAAAGGCAAATAGACTGTGCATTTTGCATGTACAGTTGCTCCAGAGCTTAGTAAATGAGGGGAAGCTCTGATGACTTCCATCTTCCAATCACGTGCAAGCAAAAATTCATTTTTTTTATTTTCCTTGTATTTATTAAGTATTCTTTGCATAGTGAAACTTCATCTTATTTACTAAGCTCTAGAGAAACTGATCTTTCAAAGTGTACAGTCTCTTTGCCTTTAGTTAATCCACCCCTTTATATATAGGGGGTGGATTTTGTTGGTGCTCAGAATCTGGTGCAGAAAATATTCACCATGGCTTTGCAGTGTTAAAAAAAAGTTATCTAAAAAATCCCCCAACATGATGTGACTCTTAGCCTTACCCTACGCCCTAAGACATGGGGTTGATTTAATAAAACCGGAGAGTGCAAAATCTGGTGCAGCAGTGGTATCCAATCAGCTTCTACCATCAGCTTTTTTGTTTAAGCTTTGACAATAAAAAACTGGAAGCTGATTGGTTTCTATGCAGAGTTGCACCAGATTTCACACTCTCCATTTTTAGTAGATTAACCCCATAGCCTAACCCCTAAGATGGGCATCACTAAATGGCGGGTCTGGACCAAGTTACTGTCCTATCCGGACTGCTGCAGTCCTGACATTTAGGAGCCGGCTTTTCCCCCAAGCCTTGGCCATTGTCATTCTCAGCAGAGCGAAGAGCAGGAGGCTGTATAGTTCTGAATGACGGGCAGGGGCAGGAGTTGTAGGAGCTAACTTTTCAAGTTAACTATCAGGTGATTGGTTGCTAGGATAAAGTACTAGCAACTAATTATCAGCTTGTTAAAACTAAAAGTTAACTGAGGCAGCTCCAGCTCCCACCTGCCGTTCAGAACTATACAGCCTCCCGCTCTTAGCTCTGCTGAGAATGACAGCGACTGAGGCTTGGGTGGAAAACTGGATCCTGCTTACATTCAGAACTGTGCAGCCTCCCGGTCTCCTCTGTTTGCCCATGTAAGTAAAAGAATAAAGGGGCACAGTGGACCAGAGAACACTGCTGTGGGGGGGGAAATGTGAGGGGGGACACCATTGTGGGGCAGTGATGTGAAGAGGGGGACTGAGATGTGAGGGTGGCAGAGGACACCACTGTGTAGGTGTGTATGTGTGGGGG
>BLSH010254406.1:1045157-1057436 GCA_018402905.1 Glandirana rugosa
CCCACCGAGTCTTCCCCCCTCATAGACGTAGATAAACAACTCTTATTTTCGGGACGTGTAATACCATTTAGTCCAGAATCGTCGTGAAGTGTCGACAAATATAATCGTTAAGTGACTAAAGTACATGCCGAACCCCTAATCGGAACGACAGAACGTCTACACGTACGAGACGAAAAGAGGGCGATTCATTTCGAATGACCGTCGACTAACCGAAGGTGGGTTTTAACCACAATGTTATAGAACACACAGATATTCACATCGTTCCTGTAATGTGATAATAATGAAATCAGTGAATTGCTAATATAAACAGCTGTGAAGTGCTGCTAAGACCTGATTTACCATAATGTGCAGGGCTTTTATTCTCAACAAATAGATGCAGATACTCCCCCCTTCTGAGCCACCCCTTGTCTCTGCCCCCTACCCACCTCCGAACACCGTCTTCTGGTATCATCCCCTACCCACCTCCCAGTACCGCCATTTTATAGAATACGGAACTTGATGAAGATTTTTCTTTTTGTTTGTTCACTTTGCCACATTCGAATAAAAAAAAAAAAATCTAAAGTTTTCGATTCGGCCAATTCAAAATGTATTAATTTGAATATTTCCCATTGAAAAAGGGTAAATTCGAAGAAAATTTGAAAAATACCATGTAGAAATTTAGGATGTGTTTATTATGTATTGTCACAGTGTCTCCCAGTGTCGGTTTACCGATATTCGCTGTGTACAGCGAATACGGCTTTAACCGATATTGCGGACAGGCCATTTACAATGGAAACCTTCCATTATTTGGTAACCACACGCTACCCGCCCGATCATCCCAGCCAGCAGGTGCCCTGAGTAGTTAACGATGAAGAAAACGCCGATCCGGATCTTTGAGGTGCAATGCACGTTCTGTGGCGCGGGTGTATTACCGTCAATCGGGGGGCCCCTGTATTATGTACAGATTGATCTGCTTGGCGGCGATGTACTTGCGGTATGGATTCAGTATTGCGTTTTTATGTAAGGATAATGTTCTGTAAGCTTTCTGTCGCATCTGATCAATGTGACAGAAATCTACAGCTATATTCCTTTGTGCATAATTTACCCTTTAATGGAACAGTAGTATAATCGCTATGAGATATAGTTCATAGAGCTGTATTTGATCCACTTGACATTTTTTTGTTATCTGGAGGGTTCATCTCCACGCACCCAACAGCTGTTGCTCATACAGGCTGGCCAATCCACATGTATGCACGCCTCTTCTATTGTATCGTTTGAATATAAACAAGTGTGTCATTGGTTGGTGGTTTGTATTGAGCTCATGTCATGTGACTGTGCCTTGGAGGCTGATTGGCTGATTGTGAAGCCACTAAGTCCTTTGGTTATCCATGTCTGAATGATATAAATGAAAACACCAAGCATTGAAAGGGAGGACTACCTTTCGAGCTTGCAATGTGAGAACAGCTATGGTGTCTGTCTTACTTGCTTTAACACGAGTGCACTCAAATGCATTATGCAAAAGAGCTGAAAAGTGCGCTTATTAGCGCAGGCAAAATATAATGCATACAAGGTATTATAATTGCGCTTACAATACATAAAACACATTTTGAATACAAATTTCCGAATATGAATCCCTAATACGTATTCAACTAATCAACCGAATTTAACAAAACGAAATAACTAGATTAACAAATCTAAATGAAACGAAGCTCAAGGAGCATAAAAGCTAAAATCCCTAACTCACATTCATACACATACTAGGGCCAATTTAGATAGGAACCAAGTAACCTACCAGCATGTCTTTGGAGTGTGGGAGGAAACCAGAGTACCCGGAGCAGGGAGAACATGCAAACTCCAGGCAGGTATTGTCGTGGTTGGGATTCAAGCCAGCAACCCTTTTGCTGCCAGGTGAAAGTGCTAACCACTACACCACTGTGCCACCTATTAATGATAACAAGAAAAGCAGTAAAATGAATCTCCTGCAGATAGCAACATTGGCCCCTCCAACAACAACAATGGAACACCCAGCAACAACGATGGAACCCCCAGCAACAATAGATCCCCACCAACAACAATAGATCCTTTTCAGCAACAACAGACCCCCAGCAACAACAGATCCCCGCAAGCGACAATAGACCCCTGGCAGCAACAATAGATTTCTTAGCAGCCAGCAACAATAGATGCCTCTCTCAACAGTAAATCCCTCCCAGCAACAATCCCCCCCCCGCAATAGTAGATCCCCCACAAGCAATAATAGATCTCCCCAGCAACCACAGCACTCCCCCCCTTGCCATCCGCAACAATAGATCCCCCTGCAGCCAGGAACAATTGACCTCAGCACTCTTTGCCCACATGTCCACTGAAAAAGTGTAATGCTGGGCTCCAGCCTTTGTCTCTTGTACTGGAATCACTAACTCCGATTACACTGCACACTGTGAGCCCATCGCATTACCTTGTTGGAGGTCATCCAGCATCATTAAGCCTTTTTCACCCAAACTTCCTCCTCCAGTTTTTTCAGTGGAGGCTCAGCATCACATGCAGACATTACCCAGGGTGGTCTGCATGCCCTCCTCCAGACTAAAATCCAGCCATCAAGGCATTTTGATATTTGAATAACTCTGCCTAAGAATTAGCCCACTGATTGCATCAGGGCTGAGGGCTCTTGTGAGGATTACTAAGACAGGGTACTGTGATGTTTTCAGGAAGCCATGTACAGCATTCTGAAAGCCCCTCTCACCATCCATGATCTGCCTGCATTGTATAGAGAGACAAAGAAACCGAGTGATGACATCACAATCTCTAAAAAAAGTTATGTAATGAAAACAAGTTTTATTATAAAATTTCATAAGGTTTAAGGGAAACCAGTATATAGAGAGTATGCAACGATTACCATCGCTAACCTTTTTCTAGTTGCCTGGCTGGTTCTGGCTACACATCAGTGTGTTTCAGGGTCAGAACATATTAAATCCATTATATCAGCATGACAAAACAACTAGTATTTTCAGAAGGAAAGGTTAACAATGGAATGTTCTCTACATTTTCTCTTACAACAGATATGTTTTCAATGCAACATCTTCATTTCTCTATTCCAGGTGGTTAATCATTTAATATGTGTCATCCAATCAACAACTAGAAGCCTTTTAGGAAAACTAATTATATTTTATTGAAGACTCCCAGTTCTGTTTTTTGTTTATTTTACCGGAAAGTGTTAATCTCAAGAACATTGAAAATGGTGAGATGAGCAAAGTAGAAGCAGAAAACGTACCCTTCTTTACGTCCTGGAAGTGGGAGTGGCACCCTTCCTCCTTTGTCCAGTGCTGATGTGATATTAATGATAGACATTCTCTGGGTGTTCCAAACCGTCTGCAGAGGAACCTGAAAGTTGTGCTGAGCTTCTGGAGGAAGCATCTCCTCCACATCCATGTTTTCAACCAAAAACTCAGCTCGAAACGGGGGTGGCACATCTACAAACACAAGGTTTTTGGTGAAAATACATATATAAGATAATGAAAGAGCTAATCTGCCTCAATCATAAGATGTTCCACCCAAAAAGAAAGGTATGTTAGTATTTGGTAAGGAAAACCTGACACCTGGTAGTTCCCTGAGCTGGTTTCATTACCAAAAAGTTGAGAAAGGAAAGTGATTTCGCCCACCCCTATGGTCAAACCTGCCTTTTTTAACCTTTTTTGCCGAAGAGAAACCCTTGAAAATGTTTAGGTCTCAGAGAACCCCTTCTAAAACAAATTCCTTAGGAGTCATTGGTAAAACACCTCTTACATGGATGTCCAGTTAGAAGAATTTCCCCCTAATAGTGGTGGTCAGAATGCCACCCCTACAAAAAGCTAAAAGATCGTAGGTATCATGGTGGTAGCTCTGCCAAGTGGCATTGTACTTGAAACTATGGTGGCACCATCAAAGGGGAGCTCAATCAGGTACTGCTCAAGGAATCCCTAGCAACCTCTGGAGGAACCCTGGTTGAGAATGACTGGATTAGACTGACCCTAAGGATAATGCCACATTGAAGATTCTGGCACTAGCATCTCTACCTAATGGACCAGCCATGAACTGATATCTTGCTGGTCCAGCCAGTGATGGAAATAAGTGAAGGCAAGTGGACTCTTCAGGGTTAACTTTTAGGGTTAAATAATGTTTACGATTAAGGTGAGGGTAAATTGAGATTGTGCTTTTCAATGCAAAGCAACAGGTTTGCTTTATTAGTGACCCTCAGGCTGTGTATACTTACCTTTCCTTCACTCCTTTATCACTGTTCAGACAGCAGCAGCAAAGTGAGCTGCATGGACATAGTACAGGTTCTCTATAGGACTTACTTGTTGGGGTCTGTTTAAGGGTTACCATTAGATTAAGGGTGAAGTGTTAGGCTGTGATTAAATGTAAAGGGTTTGACCCATCCTTTGGGGAATTTTTGAAGATGGAGAATGTTTCTTCTTGGGTTCAATATGGAATCAAATACGCACATCATTTATACTATTATGGGCATTTTTGCTTTTTTGAGGTCTTATGTAGGGAGAGAGGGGTTCTGAGCATGTGTAGATATAAGTAATTTCAGGTGCAACTTGCTCAATTTGGGGGAAGTGAGGTGTCCCTGGTCAATACTAAACTGGAGTCTGTTCTTTTGGATCCTGATCATGATACGTTAGTCTCAAGACACTATGTGGCCTTAGCTCCTTCTACTCCTAAATTGGTGAAGAGAGAAAATGTTGGTCTGCCATTGTACCGGAATGGAGGGGTGCTCCGCACTTACCTCCCTACGGTAATTGCATCTACTGAATGAATGATACAAATACATTATTTACATCATTTACACACCATTATGGCTATTTCAAATGCAGAAAAGGGACTCAGGTCTATATCACAAGTATCGGTTATTTGAAGGCACTTTTATACATATGATTTGGGAATGCCCGAAGGTTAGGCCTTTGTGGTCTCAGGTGATGGAATTTTTGGCTAACAATTTTGGCTTCCCAAACATATGTAACCCAATTTTTATGTTTGCTGGGTGTCATTGGTGATGAGGAAATAAGTATAGTTGGTATACACAATAAGATTATCAGACGAATGATTGTCCTTTTTTTTCTTTGCATGCTAGTCTCCATATTGAAAATTAAGAGGTTACTAAAGTTACGAAAATTCTAGTACGACAGAATAAACATTTTGGAAGTGATGATGTACTGATTAAACAAAAATCATATGAGAAAAATGTTCGTGCTTGTCCCATCAGATAATTTTGCACAGCCTGTCCTCAAAAACTGTGTACTAACGATCAAATTATCGTACAACCGCTTTCGAGAGTCATATTTTTAGTACAATTGTCTGATTGTATGTACGTGCCCTAATGCTACAAAATTGTTTATTATTGTTGAAAGAAAGTCATAAGAAGTCCCATTTGCAGTTTGCGAGAAGCCAAATGGGGGACACAGCAAACATGTGGAAGAAGTTGCCCTGGTCAGATGAGACCAAAATGTAACTTTTTGGCCTAAAGGCAAAATGCTATGCGTGGTGGAAGACTAACACTGCACATCACCCTGAACACACCATCCCCACCGTGAAACATGGTGGTGGCAACATCATGTTATGGGGATGCTTTTCTTCAGCAGGGACAGGGAAGCTGGTCAGAGTTGATGGGAAGATTGATGGAGCCAAATGCAGGGCAATCTTAGAAGAAAGCCTGTAAGTCTACAAAAGACTTGAGACTGGGGTGGAGATTCGCCTTCCAGCAGGACAACGACCCTAAAAATACAACCAGTGCTACAATAGAACAGTTTAGATCAAAACATATTCATGTGTTAGAATGGCCCAGTCAATGTCCAGACCTAAATCCAATGGAGAATCTGTGGCAAGACTTGAAAATTGCTGTTCACAGACGCTCTCCATTCAATCTGACAGAGCTTGAGCTATTTTGCAGTGAAGAATGGGCAAAAATGTCCTCTATAGATGTGCAAAGCTGGTAGGGACATCCCCAAAAAGACTTGCAGCTGTAATTGCAGTGAGAGGCGGTTCTACAAAGTATTGACTCAGGGGGGCTGAATACAAATGCACGCCACACTTTTCACATATTTATTTGTAAAAAAAACTTTAAAAACATTTATCATTTTCCTTCCACTTCACAATTATGGGCCACTTTGTGTTGGTCTATCACATAAAATCCCAATAAAATTTACGTTTTTGGTTGTAACATGACAAAATGTGGAAGATTTTAAGGGGTATGAATATGTGGAAACGACTGGTCAATGCGGACCTTACATACGAGGCCAGTGGAAGCCCCAACAAATTTACTAAATATGGTTCCCTTGGGAGGACTCCAGAAGGTTGAGTGATTTATAATAAGGTGGGATGGAGAGAGGTTCAAGGACCCCCTATACGGTGCATAGAACTCATAACATGCTCCAGTGGTTTAAGGGTTTGACAAGTTTTATTTGCTGTAGTATTTTTCGATTTTCTTTCTTTAGTAAAAAAAAACTTGAAAATCTTTTGGTTAGGCTATGGCTTGTATAAGGGTCACTGGTATGCTTTACTGGTTCTATATGCTTTACTATCCATGAAAAGATTCACTATGATTGAATACTTTGACGTACCCCTGTGTTAAATGCGGCCTGTGAATCTATCCTGTAATTACTTGAAATTGCTTCTTTGCTATCTGGCAATAAAAAGTTCTTTAGAATTGTGAATGGTTAATTTAGAGTGTTAGGTTTCATTATTTTTTTATTTTGGGTATAAGCTGTTAACTCCTTTTAATCCGTATTTACAGTCTTCTCATCATCAAGCATCAAGAATTTCTGTATCAAGATCTGCTTTAAAAGCGCCCTCCCACCATACTGGCACCAACAATCACTGTTTTACCAGAGAGACATCTGCACACAGATGTTCTCCATATCAGCTGCCTATTGAGCTAGCCATCTGCAAATGACTAAGAATTCTGTCATCTGCTTAGTATATCATATAGCCTATGCTGTACTTAACTAATTAGCCATGTTGTGTACAACCAATACTAGTATTCTACTACTGCCTGTTACTACAGGAAAAGACAATGACAATATCACAGAGCAATATTGTTATATATTTTCAGAAAGGACAAGGGTGTTCTCAATTTAGACAGTGTAGGCCAAGGCAATGGCAAAGCTCCAATACTGCCTCTGAAATAATATCATCTGAAGTGGCCATGGTAGAATGGATGGATTTAGTTGAATGATATCCCTGCAAACTCCATTCTTCCCAATGCTCTCTTCTGATGCAGGCACCCCAGAGAACATGAAAAGATGGGGAACAAAGCACAGCGGTGTATAGATATTGTATAGCCTATACATATTCTTCAGTCGAGACTTGGAAACACCCCATTATTATATAACATGCTACTGTTGGCTTACACATGCAAGAGTACCACAAACCACCTACCTTCAGCAGAACGGATATGGAAAATTATTTTTTCTCGAAGCATTTCAAATCTGTGCCTATTATATACTGTGATCTAAAAAAAACAGATAAATACTATTTAGATGACCATTTTATATGGGCTGTGAAGAAGATACCATTCTACAATATAAACATACCTCTATGACTTGTTTCCCTGGGTTAGTTGGGGAACCATACAGATATCCACTGTGCCATGGGGAGCGCTGGGTATAACGCAGCCATCCAGGCAAGTCTGGGAACCCTTCCAAATTAGCATGGAAGGAGATAGGTTGAGTTTGCTCATTGCCTGGAGATGAAGAACACAACATTGGGTAGAAGAGGAATCTCAAGCTTCTATAAAAATATGAGTTTTTAATGTAAGGTTCAAATGTAAACTTTAAACTTGGGCATTGACTGTGCAGATTTTATTATGGAAAGCTCTAATTATTTATGGTTAGGTGTATTAAACACCCACCCAATGCTTAAACATATATTTTGCCCATTTTAGACAAAATAATAAATTCACCTTGATCCATGGAGCATAAGAAGCACATTTTTACATTTTAGTAATTTCCCTGCTGCTCTGATGGGCTGCCAGGTTGTCCAAAACTCCTGGGCCAGGCAAGCTGATACTTACATAGTGCTTGTGCATGCTCCCCCAACTGCCATCTAAAGCGCTTGCGCACTGGCCACTAAGGCACCAAAAACTACACTGGTCAGAGGCAGGGGAATGTCATGTGTTCCTGTATACTTGGAAGTACCAATTATTTCATAGATGGGCTGGTAGCAAACCAAGGGGTAAGTAGACAAAATAAGTTATATAAAGTGTACATGTCATGGTATTGAAAGTTAGCGGCATTTCTTGGTGTTGGCAGGCATTTGTGTTGGGTCAGCAAGATATCTGATGTTCTCCCTAATGATATACACGAATCAACCAGGTACATTTTCTGCCTTAGTAACATGGGTAGATTGAGTAGCTTCTAACTTTTAAGGGCAAGAATAACTGACCGCCTGTGCTCAGGGTGTGGGCGGTGAGAACTTGTCTAAAGTAGAGATAGGCTCTTAGAATTATGAATGAACATCAGCCACACTCTGATTAGCTCTTTCTACCGTGAACAAGTTAGAAGTGGCGAAACACATTAAAGAAGATGGATTCTCGGGTGGAGACAATGTTGTATGTAGTCAACTTATTGACTATTAAATAATACAGTAATAGGAGCTAAGTGGAGTGCAGCAATGTTCCTTCAAATTTTTAAGAGTGTGTAGATGGACTGTGGCGGCCAGTGTCGGGATTGTCCATTGTTGGGGAAATTGCATATTTCATATTCCTCATTAAGGTTGGCCTCACAAATATCTATTATAGCCTCTAATATCCTGGTGATCTTGCATGACTCAACTTATTGGCATTTGAACTGCCTTATATGGTCAAGCTAGCCCCCTCTCTTCAGGAATGTAAAGGTCATATTGTTGCTTACAGGGTTTTGGCTGGGGGTGGTTTACACAAGTTCTATATTACCACAGACAAAATCTTTACGAGTTAGTCTCACCCAGAACAGCCACGAGGCTTGTGTCTGGTCCTGGTCACCTATGCCATGAAAGGGACCCATGGCGGGAAACAAGCACCTTTAGTTAAGTATTCTTGATATTTTCTTTATCTTTATCTGTATCTATCATTACTTGTAATAAATGTTATATTTTTAAGTATTTGTGTGATCTCTCTTTGTACATATCGAACACAACCCCAAAAACGTGACAAAAGATCCATGCATAAGAGATTTGAGTCTTGAGCAGAGCTATGGATCTGTAGAGGTTGTTCTTATCAAAGGGAAGAAGAGTTGGGATATGCCACCATTGGCAACTAACTGCTTTTTGTGCTAATTTGTAGTAGTTCCTTTCCAATACCAATCAGAGCTAGAACCAGAACATCAAACTTGGCTTTAAAGAACTCCATAAGTAAAATAATTCTCTCTGATCATTTGAATTGAGTTGAAAATAGAGTAATCTCCTGGTGGAGTGTGTCTTACAATTATCATGAATTTGTCACTGAAAACTTTACACTTAAGGGGATTTATACTTAAAATTGCTGTTAGAGGGCTAGCGATGCATTTGAAAAGCCAACATATATCAATGGGTCATGTACACACCAGATTTATTCAGGAACTGTTGTTGATAATCCTCAGCATCCAGCTTATGCACAAAGAGGGTGCCCACTTTAGGATAGACATTCTGATCACAAAGGCCTCCAAACAAACACAGCCAGAAAAATACTGAATGGGAAAAAGCATAATGCAAAATCAGAAAGCATGCTGAATTATAGAAGAACTTTAAAGATGGACTCCAGACAACCATTGATATGCATACATTTAAACTGTAATTGTCAGAAGCTAAGAAAACTACCTACCAAGGCTTTGATCTACCATCAGAATTTGGATTATTGTGAAATTGCAACTGGGAAATAAATTGACAGCTTCATTAAAGTTTTTATTAAGAGATCTAATTGAAAAAAGTAAAAAAAAGTGGCAATTTTGTTGAAAGCAATTGGATTTTTCCCGACAGGTTTGTGTGGGCAAATTTCGGACACGTCAATTTGCAGCCAATAAATGCATTTTAGACCTTCAAGTGTTTTTTGACTTTGGCAAAAAGAGGAATCTAAAGTTTGAGTGTTCTAATGCAGTGGTCTCCAAACTGGGGCCGTTTATCCGGCCCGTGGGGCACTATTCTTCCCACTGATACGAGGCACTTTTCCTTCCACTGACACCAAAAAATGGGGCATGATTTTTCCCACTAATATAAACAACTAGGCACGATTTCTCCTACTAATGTCAATTGATGAGACTCTATTTCTCCCACTGACACCAGTGATGGGACACTATTCCACCCCCAGATACCAATGATGGGACACTATTTCTCCTCCTACTAACCACAGGCACCATATATTATTTTTATTTCTATTGACGATCAAGTTTGACATATTGTCTACTCACAATAATACCCAGTTTTTGATTCCCACTGGCCACAGTCTGGCCCCCTAAAGTCTGAAGGACAGTAAACTGGCCCTTTGTTCAGAAGGTTTGAAAACCCCTGCTCTGTTGAATTGCCAGCTACATAAAGCTACATAAGGAAAAATGGGTCCTCTTGTCAGGAGCGTGATTGATGTGGCCAGTCTTTGGGTGGAGACCATCCTGATTTAAGCCAGCCAAGCCTGCAGTTTCATGCTTGTGATAGCGTGCGTAATATGTGCTCAAGCTCCCTATCTGTATGTCCTGCTCTGCTGTTGGACTTCCCTGTTTATGACCTTGAATCGGATATCGACTATTCTCTGCACTCCGCCTGCCTTTAAACTACGGATTGGACCTTGACTACTCTGAAACTTGCTTGCCTTGTACCTGGACTGCCATTGAACCACTCTGCCAGTCTACCAACCTCGAGTACCTGTTTGCTTTGCTCATTTCGTGCCTGTCCCAGCGTGGTGGCCAGGCACTATAGCATTGTGTATAAGTCATGGGGGCGACAGCATACCGGTTGGCCTGCTTACCTTATGGGAAAGGGGGCTGCTATAGGTTAAGAACACAGAAGCCTGCTATAGTGCCTGACCACCTGCTTTAAGGGTACGCGTGACACTTTTATGTGGCCACTACTCCCCAGTATGTCACACACCTGAACTGGTCAGGCAGCATGACATAGTGTTTAAGGATGGGTGCAACATTTGCCAGGGTTGCTGGTGGTTGGCTGCATATTATAAGCTCTGCCATTATGGGAATAGGAGCTAAAAGGGTTAATACGTTGCATTTCAGCAGCTCTCCTGCTTATATTAGATCAGAGTTCTCCTTTATGCTATTGGACTTAACATCGTAACATTTTACAGAATATAAGACAATAAAAAATCACTGAGTGTGAACATGATAGATGAGAAGCCAATGTCAGAGTTAACCTCCTGGAGATTTATAGTATAAGATCTGGCCCTGAATTTGTCCCCTTAGTGTAGTCTGTCTATCATAAGCAACGTTCTTGAAGCTGCTGTCACGCAGCTCCATTATGTCTACACAACAGGTTCATGCAGCTCCCTTATGTCTACACTCTATTTTCAAAGACGTATTGGCAATGACCCAACTTAATACATTTTTAAATAATAGACCAAAAAAAACTGCCGCACCAACCAAAGTTTATCGAAGAACAGAACTTTATTGTTACTCCAGAGCATATCATATATATTTTGTTGATGCAGCAGTGTTTTGGCCTCTTGTTTTTTTAAAAGAACTCCATTATATCTGAACCTTCCATAAGACTAGCTAATCCTTCCACAGGCAGGTGTCTACTGGAAAAAAGGTTTACAAATTTGGGGGTGTTCAGAAATATGACCAGCAGTGCCGGGACAGGGTCCTTTGGCATCAAAGGAGAAAAGGACAAAGCTCGCTTCCCTCCTGATGAGGTTGCAAGTCCTGCCCATTTTGCAGCCCCCAACCATTGAACCACCGAAAGAGTCTCTTCTGCCTGCCCCTTGGCCGAAGAAACTAGCCCAATATCATTTTTGTCACTCTTCCTTCTCTCAATTGCTCTTTGTCTTCTTTTTCTACATATCTTTCCCTTCTCTCTATTTCTCTGCAGCAGGGCCATCTTAATGAAAGGGCACCCCTGGGCATAGCCCAGGGGCCCCAGGTGCATGGGGGCCCCATGATAATCTTGTATAACATCATACTTGCCAACTGTCCCCGATTTTCCGGTCACTCTTTTTACTAGGCTGTCCAAGGATGGCGTCCTGGAACCTGCACTGTGCTCTCTTGACCCCCCATACTGTGTCCTTTTGCTTCCCCCCCAGTATTGTGCCCTTGTTGTGATATTAGTCTTTGATTTATGGCATCAATGGTTCTCTTATTGTTTAAAATCTGTTTTTAT
>BLSH010254406.1:1074505-1088504 GCA_018402905.1 Glandirana rugosa
CTCCAATTCTTATTGACCCCCAAGATGGGCCCAAACACTAATGTCATCTCTATGTATTATACATGGATTAATACTCACATAGCGGCACAGACTCAGCCCTCTTAGAGATCACAAACCCGGGTAGAACCCCCAGTTATTCTTAACCTCGCCCCCCTGTTATTCTTAGTCTAACCCCCTGAAGCTCCCTCCCTCTAGCGTGCAATGTTATCCTTGCATCATGCTCCTCTCCCCAGCCCCTAGAGCTGGGCAGGGGAGTGGGGCAGGGCGGGGGGTGGAGCAGCTCTACTGGTCCCAGAACAGCACAGGCTTCAATAGCAGGAGCGCCAGTCACCGCATGTTGCGTCACTGAGCCAGGATTGGAGCTTAGTTGGTCTCTGGTGGTGAAGAGGAAGGGGGGAGCTTTTGTGGTGCTGCACAATTCATATACCTGTGAGCCGAGCTGATGTTTTTGGCCATGTCTCTTTGCAGGAGCGGGCATGTCTCTTTGCAGGAGGGGGCATGTATCTTTGTTGGATTGGGCATGCCTCTTTGCTGGAGGGGACATGTCTCTTTGCTGAAGGAGGCGTGTCTCTTTGCTGGAGGGGGCATGTCTCTTTGCTGGAGGGGACATGTCTCTTTGCTGAATTGGGCATGTCTCTTTGCTGGAGGGGACATGTCTCTTTGCTGGAGGGGACATGTCTCTTTGCTGGAGGGGGCGTGTCTTTTTGCTGGAGGGAGCATGTCTGTTTGCTGGAAGGGGCATGTCTCTTTGCTGAATATATGGGGATGTCTCTTTGCTGGATTGGGCTGTTTTTTCACTATATGGGGATGTCTCTTTGCTTTATGGAAATCTCTTTGCTTTATGGAAAAGTATTTTTGCTGAATTTATAGAAATGTCTCTTTGCTGAATATATGGGGATGTCTCTGCTGAATATATGGGGATGTCTCTGCTGAATATATGGGGATGTCTCTTGCTGAATATATGGGGATGTCTCTACTGAATATATGGGGATGTCTCTACTGAATATTTGGTAATGTCTCTGCTGAATATATGGGGATGTCTCTGGCTAAATATATGGGGATGTCTCTGCTGAATATATGGGGATGTCTCTGCTGAATATATGGAGATGTCTCTGCTGAATATATGGGGATGTCTCTTGCTGAATATATGGGGATGCCTCTACTGAATATATGGGGATGTCTCTTGCTGAATATATGGGGATGTCTCTACTGAATATATGGGGATGTCTCTACTGAATATTTGGTAATGTCTCTGCTGAATATATGGGGATGTCTCTTGCTGAATATATGGGGATGTCTCTTGCTGAATATATGGGGATGTATCTACTGAATATATGGGGATGTCTCTTTCTGAATATTTGGAGATATCTCTACTGAATATAAGGGGATGTCTCTACTGAATATATGGGGATGTCTTTTGCTGAATATATGGGGATGTCTCTGCTGAATATATGGGGATGTCTCTGCTAAATATATGGGAATGTCTCTACTGAATATATGGGATGTCTCTTGCTGAATACATGGCAATGTCTCTTGCTGAACATATGGGGATGTCTCTCCTGAATATATGGGGATGTCTCTGTTGAATATATGGGGATGTCTCTGCTGAATATATGGGGATGTCTCTACTGAATATATGGGGATGTCTCTGCTGAATATATGGGGATGTCTCTACTGAATATATGGGGATGTCTCTGCTGAATATATGGGGATGTCTCTTGCTGAATATATGAGGATGTCTCTACTGAATACATGGGGATGTTTCTTGCTGAATATATGGGGATGTCTCTGCTGAATATATGGGGATGACTCTACTGAATATATGGGATGTCTCTTGCTGAATATATGGGGATGTCTCTACTGAATATATGGGGATGTTTCTTGCTGAATATATGGGGATGTCTCTTGCTGAATATATGGGGATGTCTCTACTGAATATATGGGGATGTTTCTTGCTTAATATATGGGGATGTCTCTGCTGAATATATGGGGATGTCTTTTGCTGAATATATGGGGATGCCTCTGCTGTATATATGGGGATGTCTCTACTGAATATATGGGGATGTCTCTGATGAATATATGGGGATGTCTCTGATGAATATTTGGGGATGTCTCTTGCTGAATATATGGGGATGTCTCTGCTGAATATATGGGGATGTCTCTTGCTGAATATATGGGGATGTCTATGCTGAATATATGGGGATATCTCTGCTGAATATATGGGGATACATAGGGCCGCATATATGCGTACCATCTGCGGGAAGAGGTTAAACAGGAATTCCACCTTTACTATCAAAAACACAATTTTCAAATCTTAAAAGTCCCTGTATACAATTTAAAAAAAAACATACTTACTGGTCAATAGGGTTGAGTGTTATCTTGCTTGTAGGGAAAGTTCTCCATACACTACTTCTCTCTGGCACCTCCATCCTGAACTTATTTTCAGCACATGTGCAAACACATCGAAGGGATGTTTGCCAGGTCCGCATGTGTACCGAAATTGTTGCACATACGCAGACACACTGGACCCCTGCCAGTAAACTGGCAGATATCCGCACCACTTCTGCACATGCGCAAGATCCCACGGCCTACCTTCTGGGAGGAGTGACACAGCAATCCCAGAAGGCGGTTCGCAGGACTGTGCGCATGTGCAGAACAGTGACCTGCAGCATTGCTGTACGTGTCAGGGTCTGGGTACGTCATTCTCGTCTAGATGGAAAAAAATATTACTTTCAATTTTTGAAGGTTCACTTTAAAACATAAAAAAACATAGTGGCATAAAAATGTTATTTTTGTGATGTTCTCTCCTTATAATCTGCCACCACCCTCTAAGATGCTCTCCACCATGCCTTCCCCGGCTTCTCTCCGATCACTTCCCCCCTCTCTCTGATTATCTGCACCCCCCACAGAGAACGAGGCGCACAGTCACTTGACAACTACAATGTCCTCAGGCAAAGTGACATTAACCTGCATGTGACCTGACAGAAAGTGAGGATGAACGTGGAGACGGGGGGGGGACAATATTGACTATGCGTTCAACAAAGGATAGAAGGGAGTGTGTGTACAGTGTAGAGAATGGCTGGGTGCAATTTAAAGGTATATGATTTAATATCCATCATTTCAAGGACCATTAGCATACAGAGAAACTCAACTCTTTTTTTATCCATCAGAATATAAATAATTATGTACTACTAGGGTTGCCACCTCATCCCTTTAAACCCAAACACATATGAATTACACAGGTTCTGGGGCTAATTTAATGCAGATAAAGCACCAAGTGAGTTTAATTAACACCTTAATCAACCATAGAACCTGTGTAATTAATATGTGTTCGGTTTTAAAGGGATGAGGTGGCAACTCTATGTGCTACGCAGAGGTGTGAGAGATTTGAAATTGTGGTCTTTGAAAGCCCCTTCACATGACTTTTTGCATAAACGTATGCGTATTAATGCAACGCATTATCATGTGCAGCGGTACCCCCATAGGGGCTTCTGAGTGTTGTGGTCCATCTGTCACCCTGCCTAGCCAGGCACACAATTTCAAGCATCCAGAGATATGAAACAGTCCTAGCACTTATTTTGGATAGGGTAAGGGAGTATGGGATGCCCACTTGATTGAAACAGAATATAAACAGGGCTCAACGTATACACACCCCAGTATATACACCTACTCTCTTTCCAGCACATCACTTGTTTGCAGACTATCTCTCCTCAACACCTCCAGCACATCACTTGCTTATACTCCTCAGACCAGCCAACACTGATTTGTAGGCCTGGCACTGACTCCACCAGACCTAAGGTGAATGCCTTTTGCAGACAGGGACCGCTTGCCCCTTTGGTGTAGCAAAGTGGAGGTAAGTCCCAGTGCTGGCCATCCATGTGGCTACTGCTCCCAGTACCACCTCTTCAGGCCCTGCCAGCCCTCCTGGCTGCAGCTGCCTCTCTCCATTGCCCATGCCTCCCCAGTCCTCTCTTCTGGCTCTGCACCCACCCCAGACTGCGCTCTCCCAGTCCTCTCAGGCGTGCCTTCTCAGTCCTCTCTTCTGGCTCTGCACCCACCCCAGACTGCGCTCTCCCAGTCCTCTCAGGCGGGCCTTCTCAGCCCTCTCTTCTGGTTCTGCACCCATCCCAGACTGCACTCTCCCAGTTCTCTCAGGCGTGCCTTCTCAGTCCTCTCTTCTGGCTCTGCACCCATCCCAGACTGCGCTCTCCCAGTCCTCTCAGGCGTACTTTCTCAGGCCTCTCCTCTGGTTCTGCACCCATCCCAGACTGCGCTCTCCCAGTCCTCTCAGACATGCTTTCTCAGGCCTCTCCTCTGGTTCTGCACCTATCCTAGACTGCGCTCTCCTAGTTCTCTCAGGCGTGCGTTCTCAGTCTTCTCTTCCAGCTCTACACCCATCCCAGACTGCGCTCTCCCAGTCCTCTCAGGCATGCCTCCCCAGTCCTCTTGACTGTGCATCACTCACCAGCCCTCCAGGCTGTGACCTGTTGTTCCTCCCTGGAGACTTGCCTGGTAGTGCTCTCTCCTGCTGTCGTCTCCTTGCTCCTGTGCTTCCAGTCCAGGACACCTCTACGTGTTCTTAGAGGGTCCCGTCCGCACCCGAGCCCAGGCCCAGGGCCCGGAAGGGCTAGCACTCCATCCCCAGCTAACAACCTGAACAACTCCTCCCCAGCTGGGCTTGGTCAGGGCTCCCCAGAATACTCCAGACAGCTCCACCTTTCTTCTCCTCCTTCCGTTCTAGAAAACACCAGCACATTCTAGAAAGAAGTGGGAGGGTAGAGCTGGTGACACAGGTAGCATCACTGACCTGAGTCACTCCCAACCCAGTTAAAAACAAACAGGCCTAGCTACGAGCCAGGCCTGCCTAAGTTTACCTACTCTACCAAAAAAACTATTTATATCCATCTAGCAACCCCACCAACCTGAACAACTTAAGACCCATCTCATTGCTCCCATTCACATCTAAGCTTCTAGAACGCTTAGTCTACAACCGTCTTAGCTCCTACTTCAGTGAAAATAACCTTCTTGACCCCCTACAGTCTGGCTTTCGCTCACAGCACTCCACAGAAACCGCCTTACTAAAACTCACTAACGATTTACTAACTGTCAAAACCAATGGCCACTACTCTATACTCATACTCCTTGACCTCTCTGCGGCCTTTGATACTGTCGACCACCCGCTCCTTCTCAATAAACTCCATTCCCTTGGCCTCCAACTCTATCCTGGTTCTCCTCCTACCTATCACAGCGCTCCTTCAGTGTTACCTACAACTCTCCATTGCCCCTTTCTGTAGTGGTACCCCAAAGCTCTGTTCTTGGACCCCTTCTCTTCTCTATCTACACCTCCTCCCTTGGTCACTTGATTACCGCCCACGGCTTCCAATACCACTTATATGCCGATGACACCCAAATCTATCTGTCTACTCCTCACCTCACTCCTTCAGTCTCCTCTCGCATTACTAACTTGCTAACTGACATATCAGCATGGATGTCACACCACTTCCTTAAATAAACTCTCTCTAGAACTGAGTTAGTAATGCCCCCCTCTATGACTTTTCCATCAAAATCAATAATGCAGCCATCAATCCCTCCCCTCATGCCAGGGTACTAGGTGTAATCCTAGACTCTGACCTGTCCTTTCAGCCCCAAATTCAATCGCTGTCGAAAGCTTGTAGACTTCACCTCCGTAACATCTTTAAAATATGCCCCTTTCTAACAAATGAAACCACCAAGCTCCTCATTCACTCCCTTGTTATCTCTCGCCTTGACTATTGCAACTCCCTTCTCATTGGCCTACCTCTCCATAGGCTACCCCTCTTCAGTCTATTATGAATGCTGCTGCCAGACTTATCCACCTTACCAACCGCTCAGTGTCTGCCATCCCTCCCCACCAATTCCTACATTGGCTCCCGATCGCCCAGTGAATAAAATTCAAAACTCTAACCACAACATACAAAGCCATTCACAACTCTGCCCCGAGCTACATCACCAATCTTGTCTCCAAATATCACCCAAACCATCCTCTCCGCTCCTCTCAAGACCTCCTACTCTCAAGCTCCCTTGTCACCTCTTCCCAAGCTCGTCTCCAGGTCTTCTCCAGAGCCTCTCCCATTCTCTGGAGCTCTCTACCTCAACCTGTCCAGCTATCTTCTACTCTAGCTGCCTTCAGGCAATCCCTGAAAACACATCTATTCAGGGAAGCCTATCACACCTCCAACTAATCTTTTACCATTTCCATCAGATCACTCCGCAGAGTTACAACCTTTTGTACCACCTGCCCCCCCCCCCCCCATTAGATTGTAAGCTCTTCTGAGCAGGGCCCCCTTAATCCTTTTGTATTCTATTGTATTGTACCCCTTTATAAAGCACTGCGTAAACTGTTGGCGCTATATAAATCCTGTATTATAATAATAATAATAATAATATAGGGTGCTACATATGCATTAAAGTGTGCTGCACTAAGGCAACCTATTCATTTTGTATGGGCTCATGGTGCAATGTGCAAATAAATGGACAACGCACAGCATGCACTCAACTGTAGTAGTGCACAAGGTGCCGATCAAATTGAATAGCAATGCAACACTCCATGATTTTTTTTACTAATGGGCATTGTGGTAACAGGCAGACAAGCTATATTGGATACATTTTAGCTGGTAACTCAGTATCTTCCAAATTTTATTGGCTACATCATCAATACAGAATAAAATACGCTAATGCATTTCGGCCATCAGGCTTTAATCATAGTATGCTATGATTAACTGCTTACCGATCATTTACTGTACATATAAGATAGCAAGGAAGCTCTCTAGCGCTGGATCATATACCTAATACGTGATCCAGCACTTCCGGGTTGGGGGCTTGCAGGCACACAGCGGGAGTTAATCAGCCGATCAGCGGGAACCGCAGACTTGATATCTGCCAGCGCCCGCCGATTGTTGATTACACAGGCAGAATGGCAGTCCACAAGGCAGATTGCCGTTCTGTCAGCAGGGAAGGCATTGAACCTGTATTTCTGCAAAGCAGGGACACAGATCTATGCCTTCCCGTAGGAAAAGCACCTCCCACCGTTTAGTAAAACACCAGCTAGGAACACAATTAACTCTTTGATTGCCTCTGATGTTAAACCCTTCCCAGCCATTAGTCATTAATACAGTGACAGTCCATATTTTTAGCACTGATCACTGTATTAGTGTCACTGGTCGCAAAAAGGGTCAGTTAGTGTCCGATATGTCCACCACAATATCACAGTCCCGCTATAAGTCGCTGATCGCTGCCATTAGGAGTAAAAGAAAAATTAAATAAATAAAAATATCCCATAGTTTGTAGACACTATAACTTTTGCGCAAACCAATTAATATACACTTATTGGGAATTTTTTTTTTACCAAAAATATGTAGCAGAATACATATTGGCCTAAATGAATGAAGGAATTAGATTTTTTCCATTTTTTTATTGGATATGTTTGATAGCAGAAAGTAAAAAATATTGTTTTTTTTTATCAAAATTGTCGGTCATTTATTTGTTTATAGAGCAAACAATAAAAATGTAGAGGTGATCAAATACCACCATAAGAAAGCTATATTTATGGGAAAAAACGGACATCAATTTTATTTGGGTACAGCGTTGCATAAAAGTGCAATTGTCAGTTAAAATAACGCAGCGACGTATTGCAAAAAATGGACTGGTCATGAAGGGGAGTAAATCTTCTGGGGCTCCAGTGGTTAATTAAAGTATACTATGATTATGGCTTGATGGCCAAAACACACTACTTTGAAAAACACACAAGCACTTAAAGTCGGCGGGAGGAGAGCAATCAGGGCCTCTTCCTATATTTTCTGGATTCACTGGTACCACATCCTTTACAATTAATATGCAGAAAGAAAAAAACCCTAAAGAAACACAGCTAAGTAGGACTTTAACGGTACCACATCAAAAACGTTTTTGGATTTTTTTTTTTCAATTTAGTTTTTAGAAGTTTTTTAGATAAAAGTAGTCACATTTTATTACAACATCCAATGCAAATTCCCATAGAAGGGACTAGATTGCACATGTAGAATATACTATACAGTTTAAAAGCTTAGTATAGACAGTTACTGTAGGATTCATGTCATTACATTATCCCAGTATAATCATTCCCTCAGTAATATGATTTCAGGATGGAAAATGCCAGTCATCTCATCTTGACTGTTTCTTCGACGCGCTTTGCAGGACAGAGCCTGCTTCTTCGGGAAGAGTAACTTTGGTAAATGTCTTGTCAGAGCTGTAAACAACATATGCATGCATATACGAGGCAATGAAAGATAACAAGCCACATGGCAAGTGGACCCCAAGCCACAGATCTCCCAATGGGATGACCAGGTAAAAAATACGGCAATATGTTAGAGTCATTCTATTCCCTCTAAAGTTTTCCAGAGTATTTAATAAATAATAAAGCTGTGGTCCGCTCTGGCTCCCTCCATCCTGTGTCTCACTTCATCGCCTCATATATGCTTGCATATGTTCTTTACAGCTCTGACAAGACAGTTATATCTACCAAAATTGCTCTTCCTGAAGAAGCAGGTTCTGTCCTGTGAAACACGTAGAAGAAACAGTCAAGATGCTATAGAAAATTATCCCACAAACCACTTATTCTCCGTTAGGAGGCAAACTTGATCACATGAGACAAAATCAGCGCTTAAATGAATGTCAGTCAATCTAGTGTAGAAGACTATCAGCAGCCGCTGTAAAAGGGAAACATTTAACAGATAGGGTTCAAATAATCGATTAAAACAATTAACTGAACTCAGCAGCGCTAAAAAGATGAAATAATAGATATAAATATAAAGGATACCTTAAAATCGAACACTAGATAAAGTGTTACAAGAGGTAATTGAAACAGCTGACCATAGTAGCATTAGAAAAATGAATGATTGTAACTATAATAATAAGTGAAACTAAACAGTCCAAATAAACCCAGAGTCCAAACGTCCAATGGATGAAAACAAATTTAAACAATAGTCCGACTGCAGGGGTGATGAAATATACGCTGAAATCTTCAAAATAAAGGTCCGCCACCACACCAGATGTGAAAGGACGGGGCTTTCCCCCTATATGGAGAAACTCACCAAAGGTAAGATCCAAAACAGCCCAATACACATGTAGATGTGTCCTGATGGACAACGCCAATCTCACATCCCCACGTGGTGTCTTTTGCCTGGAGTCTGCATTTAGGTTGCCTCAGACGAAGGAATCACGAAACGCGTCAGGGTGTGACCAGACGGCATCTCTAGCAACCAGGACGATCGGAGAGGATCTCACCCGGGAACACTGCTGATCAGCTTTGTGCAGGGAGGCGGTGAGAGGGATTTATCTCCGACGTTCTTTTTATATTCATTCACGCTGTTTATTGGAGATTTAAATGTGATTGCGCACCCTGGAGGGGGCGATGTATTTAATTCTAAATAAAGGTTTGCAAACGATAATGCACTATTGAAGCTTCATTTATTGAAAGGTAAATGCAGACTCCAGGCAAAAGACACCACGTGGGGATGTGAGATTGGCGTTGTCCATCAGGAAACATCTACATGTGTATTTGGCTGTTTTGGATCTTACCTTTGGTGAGTTTCTCCATATAGGGGGAAAGCCCCGTCCTTTCACATCTGGTGTGGTGGCGGACCTTTATTTTGAAGATTTCAGCGTATATTTCATCACCCCTGCAGTCGGACTATTGTTTAAATTTGTTTTCATCCATTGGATGTTTGGACTCTGGGTTTATTTGGACTGTTTAGTTTCACTTATTATTTTAGTTACAATCATTCATTTTTCTAATGCTGCTATGGTCAGCTGTTTCAATTACCTCTTGTAACACTTTGTCTAGTGTTCGATTTTAAGGTATCCTTTATATTTATATTTATATCTATATTTCATCTTTTTAGCGCTGCTGAGTTCAGTTAATTGTTTTAATCGATTATTTGAACCCTATCAGTCAAGATGCTATGTCTGGCATTTTCCATTCTGAAATTATATTACTGAGGGGATATTTACTGTACATTCCATAATATGATCACTTCTATCCTTCTTTCACAGAATTGCAAAATTAAACAAAAAACTCAAGCTCCCTGGGATACTCATCATGCATCCAAGTAGACTCTGGGTCAGCAATCAAAAATGTGCATGCTTCTTTGCACGGGGCTGGCTTTCTCTTCTATTTCCTTGCAGCAGGCCCCCTGATGATGCGTTATGGTGCATGCCAGTGGCGGCTGCTCCATTAGGGGTGCAGGGGTGCAGCCCTCCTAATCCATGCACCCCGGTCCCTAATCTACATGCAGGACGCCGGACTCATGGATTTCAATTTTTTTTTTCTTTTTTGAAGCACATGATTAAAGACAGAAGCTCTAATTGGCTTCAAAAAAGGGTGGGCTTGGGGCGCAGAGCACTGTGCCCTGAGCCTACCCAGTTGTGTCACATTAGTGAATTAATATGCGTTGTCTTCCTGCTTCTCCTCCCAGCCAATCAGGAAGCGAATCCTGAGACCCGATTGGCCAGGGAGTCTAAAGACCTCCAGCCAATCGAGTCTCAGGACCCACTTCCTGTTCGGCCGGGAGGAGAAGCAATGGCTCTTCCCTCGGCAAGCTGCAGCAGGTAGAAGGGCAAAGGGGCAGCTTTCAGGAGCCCATCCCGGATTTAGCACCGCTTCCTAAGGTAAGGACATGGATAGCTGCCTTGGGGCTAGTGTGAGTGAGGGGACCGGGGGCAACTTCCAGGAGCTCGCACCGCCTCCAATCATGGCCCACCGTTTGATCAATGCCTTCCTGTCCGTCTCCCACGGGGGGGGGGTTGTGGGAGTGAGGGGGACCTCCTAGCAGCAGACTCCACCGATAACTGAAATATCATGTTTGGGCAGACTGATCCTTTAAAAAAAAGAACATTGCTTCCTACAAACCTGAGTACGGCCCAGCCTTGTGAAGATGGTGTACCGACATGACCTAGAACTCTTACTTTTCGTCCTAATTGCACTGAACGCATTACACAATTAAACAGAGCTGTGATTGTGCTGTGAACAGGGATTGAGCCATGACTAATTATTACAGAGCTGAGTAATCCTCTGCTGACAGCGAGCACAGAGAATTACAGAGTGCTGCTAAAGCAGGAAATGTCACATATGGTCCTAAGACCCCCCATTGGTGCGTGGCATTTACTCTCACATGGGGGAGATCTCCCCTCACTTCCTGTTGTGGCAGCAGGATAAGAAGAGGAGGTAAATCTCCCCAACAGGGCACAGACTGCAAAATATCACAAGGGTTTTAACCATTCCTATACTATTCAACACTTGTTTTTTGGATACACATTAAAAGAAAAACAGATTATTCATGAAAATTCCAGCGATAAATTCCATTTACATATGAGTAGCCAATAGTAGCATAGTACTTTATATAAGGATATACAATGCATAACATAATAATGTACAATGCAGTATATGATGTTATACAATGCATTATACTGTATAAGGACACACAATGCAATATACTGTGCAATGATATATAATATACTGAATGAAGATATATAATGCACTATACCGTATTTTTCGCCATATAAGACGCACTTTTTCTTCCCCAAAACAGGGGGGGAAAAGTTGGTGCGTCTCATACGACGAATAGATCCGCGATCCGAACGAACGAGAATCTGCGGAGCGCAACGCCGCCGCGGCCTTAGGAAAGGCCGCGGCTTTGGCCTAGCTCCGTAGCGGTCGGCCATCTTGGTACACCCGGCGGCGGTGCGCACTGACGTCATCACCCCTCTGCTCGTGGATCCTACCAGAGCGCATCTGCAACAACAGTGAGGTTTGTTGGACTGGCCATTGGGGGGCAGGGGCAATGCAATGTTACTGGCTATTATTACTATGTTGGGGGCAATGTTACTGGCTATTATTACTATGTTGGGGGCAATGTTACTGGCTATTATTACTAATGTTGGAGCAATGTTACTGGCTAATATTACTAATGTGGGGGCAATGTTACTGGCTATTATTACTAATGTGAGGGCAATGTTACTGGCTATTATTATTAGTGAGGGGGCAATGTTGCACTGGAACAGTGATGGTGATGATGAGTGGGGGGCAATGGTGGACATTACAGTGATGAGTGGGGGCAATGGTGGACATTACGTGAAGAGTGGGGGAAATGGTAAAAGTATTTTACTACAGTATTTGGTTCAGAATCTTTTTTTTCTAGATTTTCCTCCTTTAAAATTGGGTGCATCTTATATTCCGGAGCGTCTTATACGGCGGAAAATACGGTACTTTATAAGGCTATGCAATGCACTATGCCTTATAAGGATATATTATGGATCATTTAAGGAATGGATATACACTACAATGCACTATACTGTATAAGGATGTACTATGCAATATACTGTGTAATGGTATATAATATACTGAATCAAGGTATACAATGCACTATACTTTATAAGGATATACAATGCACCATATAGTGCATAGTATACATTTATAAAAATCATTGTATAATCTTTACAGTGTAGTGCATTGTATCTCTATATACACTATAGTGCTTGTGTACCCTTATACAATATAGTGCATTGCATGTCTCCATACAGTGTATAGTGCATTGCATACCCTTATACCGTATAGTGCATTGTATCTCTATATACACTATAGTGCTTGTGTACCCTTATACAATATAGTGCATTGCATGTCTCCATACAGTATATAGTGCATTGTATACCCTTATACCGTATAGTGCATTGTAGTGTATATCCAGTCCCATACCTCCCAACTTTCTGAGATGGGAGCGAGGGACACCTATTAGCAAAGGTATGTAGGCAGAGGACACACCGCCTGCCACGCCCCCTTAAAGGAGAATTATACAAAAAAAAAAATGATTGGTTAAACCCACAAGTGCTTTTTTTTACTACTACTATTCCTTTATATTGGCTTTAGAAATTACCAAATGCAGCAATTTTGAAATGTATTGCAAGGTTTAGTACTGGGAAACTTTTTTTTAAAGATAAGTAGTGCATTTTATATACAACTACCGGTATATAGATCAAACGAAAATGAGGGACAAATGAGGAGGAAAGAGGGACAGAGGGACATTGTTCCAAAGCAGGGACAGTCCCTCAAAATCAGGGACAGTTGGGAACTATGACTATACTGTATAAAGATATACAAGCACTATATAAAGATATACAAGGCATTATACTATGTAAGGTTATACAAGCACTATAAAAGGACATACAATGTACTATGTAAAGACATATAGTGCTAAATTGTGCTATACTTATTAAGGATATGCAATGCACTATAGTGTATAAGGATTTACAATTCACTATATAAGGATATATAAAGTATTATATTGTAAATCATTTTTCAATTCACTGTATGAAGGTAGAATACACTGTATACAAATATACAAGCACTATAAAAAGATATTCAATGTAGAAGATATACAATGCACTATATTTAGGGTTGCCACTTTTTCTTCAAGTTAAACCTGAACACTTTAGCCGGCGCATGGCAATTTTTTGTTTTATAGTATAAACTATACATATGATTTAGTATAAACAATACATTTATAATCATATGAAGTTAATCACAAGAGTCCCCCTTTACATCACACATCCACAGAGTTCCCATTTTACATCTAAATCCAAAGAGTACCCTTAAACTGTATGGGGGACTCTGCATAATCTTATGTAAGGGAGGACTCTGGGGACTCTAACATAAGGCATGCCCTGGGAACCCTGATTTAGGAGGGAACACTGAGAACTCTGATGTATGGAAAGGATTCTGATGTAAGGGGGAACCCTGTGGCCTCTGGTGTAAAGGGGAACTCTGATGTAAGGGGTGCTCTGAGAACCCTTATTTACAGTATCTCACAAAAATGAGTACACCCCTCACATTTTTGTAAATATTTTATTATATATTTTCATGTGACAACACTGAAGAAATGACACTTTGCTACAATGTAAAGTAGTGAGTGTACTGCTATAACAGTGTAAATTT
>BLSH010254406.1:1093079-1103854 GCA_018402905.1 Glandirana rugosa
ACATTCGACTATAAAATAACCAACCAATGAGACCCGATGAATGTGATATAATGGTTTTCATAACCCTGTGGACGGAAATGTGAATGTACTGAAAATTACCGTAGGGTCAGAATCAGACATCCCGAGTCATGGTGGGAAACGTCGTTATTGTCGAAGATTTGGACCAGTGCACAAAGCAAGGTCCATAAAGACATGGATGAGCGAGTTTGGGGTGGAGGAACTTGACTGGCCTGCACAGAGTCCTGACCTCAACCCGATAGAACATCTTTGAGATGAATTAGAACAGAGACTGTGAGCCAGGCCTTCTCATCCAACATCAGCGCCTGACCTCACAAATGCGCTTCTGGAAGAATGGTCAAACATTCCCATAGACACTCCTAAACCTTGTGGACAGCCTTCCCAAAAGTGTTGAAGCTGTTATTGCTGCAAAGGGTGGTACTGAGCCCTACAGACTAAGACTGGGATGCCATTAAAAGTCATGTAAGTGTAAAGGCAGGTGTCCCAATACTTTTGGTAATATAGTGTAAGTAGCCCAGAGTAACCAACCAATAAAATATCAGCTTACATTGCTCTGGCTATGCTAGACTGATTTCTGATTGGCTGCCATGGTTCTTTCTAATATTCTTCTTTGCATAACCTGTGGCTGTACCCAAACTCCATTTCCACCCTACATTTCCTACATTTCCACCCTACATTTCCTACATTTTTCCAACCTACATTTCCTACATTTCCACTCTACATTTCCTACATTTCCACCCTACATTTCCTACATTTCCACCCTACATTTCCTACATTTCCACCCTACATTTCCTACATTTCCTACATTTCCACCTACATTTCCTACATTTCCACCCTACATTTCCTACATTTCCACCCTACATTTCCTACATTTCCACCTACATTTCCTACATTTCCTACATTTCCACCCTACATTTCCTACATTTCCACCCTACATTTCCACCCTACATTTCCTACATTTTTCCACCCTACATTTCCTACATTTCCACTCTACATTTCCTACACTTCCTACATTTCCACCCTACATTTCCTACACTTCCTACATTTCCACCCTACATTTCCTACACTTCCTACATTTCCACCCTACATTTCCTACATTTCCACCTACATTTCCTACACTTCCTACATTTCCACCCTACATTTCCTACATTTCCTACATTTCCACCCTACATTTCCTACATTTCCACCCTACATTTCCTACATTTTTCCACCCTACATTTCCTACATTTCCTACATTTCCACCCTACATTTCCTACATTTCCACCCTACATTTCCTACATTTCCACCGTACATTTGATGGTATTTTTCAGCCTTTGAAAACAATAGAAAAAAAAACAATAAAATGATATATTGCCGTTTGATGCCAGAATAATAGAATGGCGAGCATCTATGTATGTAGATTTTATAGTCCTTTTAAACGTAATGTTGTGAAGTCATCCCATCCTTGAAGCAGCCCCCTCCCTGCAATAATAAGTGTCCCTTAATGAATTTGCAGTATTTACGTCGTTGTTTTCCTTTAAGGAGTAGGCATGTTCCTACACCTACACTGCTCAACACGCGCCTGCAATTCTCCCAAAATGCCTCCGCTCTCATTTTCCTGCTGTCAGCTCTGCTTACAAACCTGTTACCATGCAACACAGAGCAGAGTCATCCACCCCCACCCCACTAACCCTTCCGTCTACCATAGCCCACCCACCACCCTTGCCATTCTAGCCAGTCTGCAATGCATGCTGGGAGATGTAGTACCCTGCTTCCAAGACCATTTCTATAGTTGTGGGAAAACGTAAGTACAACCCATGGAAATTGTTGACTTTTTCAACATATTTAGAGAAAATTGAGTACTGTCCGTGATACTTTTTTTATTTGCGCTAACATACAGTTTTTAAGGATAAGCTGTGTCTCCCCTTCTTCAAGGTCCAAGCAATCACCTCAACATATTTAAACATTTAAACAATAGATCTTGATTCAAAGAGTGCCTACAGATAAAGGACCAAGTATGTGGATTGGTCATATGGCAAAATGAAAGAACACCACTACATTTACCAACGCTTCAACTCCATGAAATTAGTATTCGGAGATCCAGATAGGTGCCAATGATTGGAATCTCCTTAGGTGGTATGCAAGTGGAGCTTGTCTTATTTAAACCTCAGACATCTAGGGTCTGATGTTCTCTTGGGGTGTGTGGTGTCCTCATGCCAAGATTCATGGAACCTTCTAAGGCCCTCAGTAAGAAAATTGTGGATGCATACGAGTCTGGTAAGACATTTTGAAAGATTGCCAAATGATTTCAAATCGATCATTCCATGGTAAAGAAAAAGATCAACAAGTGGACCAACTGTTAAGCTGGCTACACACAGTTTTTATACAATTTTCTTGTACAAGTTTCATTTAATTTACCAAAACCATATAATATGAGGTCAAACCTAAACACTTTAAGGCTGGGTTCACACTATCCGACACAAAAAACGGTCAGATCCTACTTTGCCCTGCAACATCGGTCCTACTTTGGTCCTACTTTGGTCCTACTTCCATCCGACTTGAATGAACAAGATAAGATTTTGCTCCAACTTTAAGATAGTGACTTGTCATTTGACCAATCAAAACAATCCCAGTGTGAAATACATTCCTTTTACTGCTGCTGTAATCACCAAGTCGGATGTCACAAGTCGGATGGTTGGAACAAGGATCCGACTTTGATCCTACTTCAATGATATTCAATGGGCTGAAGTAGGACCAAAGTCGGACCAAAGTAGTACAGGAACCTTTTTCAAAGTCGGACCGACTTGTGTCGGACCAGTTAAGACGGCTCTCATAGGGAAACATTGATTTTGTGACGTAATGCGGCTTGTGCTCACAATGTCTGTCCGTGTGTCGGACGAGTGTGAACCCAGCCTAAAATTGTATGCAATCGGGCAGGCCCTTCCACTACATAGTTGAAGTTAAATCATATGGAAATTGAACAACAAAAATTGTGTATCCAGCTGTAAAGTGGAACTATGCTACATCTGAGTACCACAAACCAAAACCACAATTACATTTTTAGGGTTAATTTTTAATATGCAACGCAAACTCCCCCATCCATCCATGTCTCTATGCCTTATTTCAGGGGTCTCCAAACTTTCTGAACAAAGGGCCAGGTTACTGTCCTTCAGACTTTGAGGGGGCCGGACTGTGGCCAGTGGGAGTAGAAAATTCCCTGACATCAATGGGAGTAAAGAATGCCCCATCATTGGTATTAATTGGTGGAATATTGCCCCATTGTTGGCAATTGGGGAACAAATAGTACACCATCACTGGTGTCATTGGGAGGAATAGTGCCCCATTGTTGGTATTAGGGGAAGGAACAGTGCCCCATCATTGGTATTCGTGGGCAGTATAGGGCCCTGCAGATGGTGTCTATGCTTTATTTCAGGGGTCTCAAAACTTTCTGAACAAAGGAGCAGGTTACTGTCCTTCAGGCTTTGAGGGGGCCAGACTGTGAAAAGTTGGAGTAGAAAATTCCCTGGCATCAAATTGAGTAAAGAATGCCCCATCATTGGTATTAGTGGGAGGAATATTGTCCCATTGTTGGCAATTGGGGAACAAATAGTACACCATCATTGGCGTCATTGGGAGGAATGCTGCCCCATTGTTGGTATCAGGGGAAGGAATAGTGCCCCATCATTGGTATCAGTGGGCAGTATAGGGCCCTGCAGATGGTGTCAGTGGGAAAAACAGAGTCCCAGCATAAGTTTCAGTGGGAAGACTAGTGCCCCATTGTTGGGGTCAGTGTAGATATAGTGCCCTATTGTTAATATCAGTGACAAGAATTATGCCCCATTGTTGGTGTAGAAGGAATAGTGCTTTGTATGAATTAGAGAAATATTGTCCCAAATGCCTGATAAAGGCAAGCAAAGGACCACATCCGGCCCCTGAGCCACAGTTTAGGGACCGCTGCTTTCTCCCCCTTCTGTCCATGTCCCCAATGCAGCTAGAGATTTTGCAGAGCAGTGTTGGCACCTCTGCACATGCTCGGTTTTTAGAGAGTTTTTATGCTGAGCATTACCTTCCTTTCACACCTGAGCAACCCATGTGACTATAGGGGTGGTTGGTTGGTTGGTCATCCAGTCCCGCACTTACCCCATCTAGGTTGCAGGTGGGCTGCGCTCCTACAGGCGAAGGGCGGTGGCTTCCATCGCGTCTCCTCTGTATCACGGTGGTTCCTCCCTCCTCCTAGGCATCCAATAGGATCGCCTGTCCTTTCAGCCAGTCGGGTGACATTTCCCGCTTCCTGATTGGCTGGGAGGAGGATCAGTGTGACAATAGTGAATATTCATTCACTATTGTCACACAACTGGATGGGCTGTGCTTTGTGCTTTTGAAGCCTATTAGAGCCTCTGGCTCTAATAACGTGCTTAAAAAATAACCCCCCCCCCCCATTGCAATCCAACACTAGCCAGCTAAACACAATAGGGGCAAAATATTATGTAGAATCATGTAGATTAATGGAGGCTTTACCTTCCACAGGCTGGAGGGTCGTCACTGGCAGAAATTCACCTACACCATGTTATTGCCAAAAAAATAATAAAGATTTGATTTCAAATATACAGTATCTCACAAATGTGAGTACACCCCTCACATTTCTGTAAATAATTTATTATATCTTTTCATGTGACAACACTGAAGAAATGACACTTTGCTACAATGTAAAGTAGTGAGTGTACAGCTTGTATAACAGTGTACATTTGCTGTCTCCTCAAAGTAACTCAACACACAGCCATTAATGTCTAAACCGCTTGCAACAAAAGTGAGTACACCCCTAAGTGAAAATGTCCAAATTGGCTCCAAAGTGTCAATATTTTAAGTGGCCACCATTATTTTCCAGCACTGCGTTAACCCTCTTGGGCATGGAGTTCACCAGAGCTTCACAGGTTACCACTGGAGTCCTCTTCCACTCCTCCATGATGACATCACAGAGCTGGTGGACGTTAGAGACCTTGCACTCCTCCACCTTCCGTTTGAGGATGCCCCACAGATGCTCAATAGGGTTTAGGTCTGGAGACATGCTTGGCCAGTCCATCACCTTTACCCTCAGCTTTTTTAGCAAGGCAGTGGTCGTCTTGGAGGTGTGTTTGGGGTCGTTATGTTGGAATATTGCCCTGCAGCCCAGTCTCTGAAGGGAGGGGATTGTGCTCTGCTTCAGTATGTCACAGTACATGTTGGCATTCATGGTTCCCTCAATGAACTGTAGCTCCCCAGTGCCGGCAGCACTCATGCAGCCCCAGACCATGACACTCCCACCACCATGCTTGACTGTACACAAGACACACTTGTCTTTATACTCCTCACCTGGTTGCTGCCACACACGCTTGACACCATCTGAACCAAATAAGTTTATCTTGGTCTCATCAGACCACAGGACATGATTCCAGTAATCCATGTCCTTAGTCTGCTTGTCTTCAGCAAACTGTTTGCAGGCTTTCTTGTGCATCATCTTTAGAAGAGGCTTCCTTCTGGGACGATAACCATGCAGATTAATTTGATGTAGTGTGCGGTGTATGGTCTGAGCACTGACAGGCTGACCCCCACCCCTTCAACCTCTGCAGCAATGTTGGCAGCACTCATACGTCTATTTCCCAAAGACAACATCTGGATATGACGCTTAGCAGGTGCACTCAACTTCTTTGGTTGACCATGGCGAGGTCGGTTCTGAGTGGAACCTGTCCTGTTAAACCGCTGTATGGTCTTCGCCACCGTGCTGCAGCTCAGTTTCAGGGTCTTGGCAAACTTCTAATAGCCTAGGCCAGGGGCAGGCAACCTGCGGCCCTCCAGCTGTTGCAAAACTACAAGTCCCATCATGCCTCTCGGAGTAATTGTACCCGTCAGCCTTGCAATGCCTCATGGGAAATGTAGTTCTACAACAGCTGGAGGGCCGCAGGTTGCCTACCCCTGGCCTAGGCCATCTTTATGTAGAGCAGCAATTCTTTTTTTCAGATCCTCAGAGAGTTCTTTGCCATGAGGTGCCATGCTGAACTTCCAGTGACCAGTAAGAGAGTGAGAGCGATAACACCAAAAAAAAGGTCCATAAAGACATGGATGAGCGAGTTTGGGGTGGAGGAACTTGACAGGCCCGCACAGAGTCCTGACCTCAACCTGATAGAGCATCTTTGGGATGAAAAAGAGTGGAGACTGCGAGCCAGGCCTTCTCGTCCACATCAGTGCCTGACCTCACAAATTTGCTTCTGGAAGAATGGTCAAACATTCCCATAGACACTCCTAAACCTTGTGGACAGCCTTCCCAGAAGAGTTGAAGCTGTTATAGCTGCAAAGGGTAGGCCAACTCAATATTGAACCCTACGGACTAAAACTGGGATGCCATTAAAGTTCATGTGCATGTAAAGGCAGGTGTCCCAGTACTTTTGGTAATATAGTGTATGTTGTATAACAAAAAAACACCATTTTTATATGTATATTGATATTCTGTACGTTGTTGTCAGGAATTTTGCTTTAAAAAATGCTGGCAGCCATGAACTATGAAGCATCTGTATTGACAACTAATTCTAAATAAGCTCATTAGCAGAGGACATACAGTAGAACACCACTAAGTGCTCTCTGCATCAGAATGTCCCCGAGATATTACACTGATGTCATTTAAAGGAAAAAAGCTATAAGCTATAACCATTGTATGTTCTATGTCCAGGGTTCCAACTACTAGGAAAAAGATCAAAGTTGATGTAATCCCAATCACTAAAATAATAAGTGGTGATCCTGCTGCTGAGGTCCTTGTTCATGCACTTCCTGTTATATGGTGACCACGCTTTGTCCTTGCATAGCAGTTGTGCTCCTGTTGTCACCCTGTTACATGGGCTTCCAATGAAGACTACAAGTGGCCCTTTCAGAGCAGATTACACAGACATGGTCCTCTGTTGTTGCCATCATTTCTCATCACTCTCAAAATTACTGTGCAGCCATTGTTGGAGTGTCTGTGGAAGGAAAGAGGCTGCAGCAGCACTGAGATGCAACTAAAAAAAAGATCAAAGCAAGTATTTTATTAACCTGATGTCACTGACTGTAGGCATATATACGCACTGGCCACTTTATTAGGTACACCTTGCTAGTAAAAGGTTGGTCCCCCTTTTGCCTTCAGAACTGCCTTAATTCTTGGTGGCATAGATTCCAAAAGGTTTTAGAAACATTCCTCAGAGATTTTGGTCCATAGTGACATGATAGCATCACTGCAGATTTGTTGGCTGCACATCCATGATGCGAATCTCCCGTTCCACCACATCCCAAAGGTGCTCTATTGGATGAGATCTGGTGACTGCCATTGGAGTGCAGTGACCTCATTGTCCAGTGGTGAGATGATTGGAGCTTTGTGACATGGTGCATTACCCTGCTGGAAGGAGCCATCAGAAGATGGGGACACTGCAGTCATAAAGGGATGGACATGGTCAGCAACAATACTCAGGTAGGCCGTAGCATTTAACCAGTTGCTTACTGGGCACTTAAACCCCCCTCCTGCCCAGACCAATTTTCGGCTTTCAGTGCTGTCGCATTTTGAATGACAATTGCGCGGTCGTGCGACGTTGTACCCAAACAAAATTGATGTCCTTTTTTCCCATAAATAGAGCTTTCTTTTGGTGGTATTTGATCATCTCTGCGGTTTTTATTTTTTGTGCTATAAACAAACAAAGAGCGACGATTTTGAAAAAAGAACAATATTTTTTACTTTTTGCTCTAATAAATATCCAAAAATAAAATATAAAAAAAAAAAAAAATTATTCATTGGGTTTGGCCGATTTATATTCTTCTACATATTTTTGGTAAACAAAAATCGCAATCGGCGTTCATTGATTGGTTTGCGCAAAAGTTATGGCATCTACAAACTATGGGAATTGATTTATGTCATTTTTATTATTATTTTTTTTTTTACTAGTAATGGCGGCGATCTGCGATCCAGGCCTTCTCGTCCACATCAGTGCCTGACCTCATCAGCAGTTTTTGAAATGCTCAGACCAGCCCGTCTGGCACCAACAACCATGCCAAGTTCAAAGTCACTTAAATTCCCTTTCTTTCCCATTCTGATGCTCAGTTTGAACTTCAGCAAGTCGTCTTCACCATGTCTATATGCCTAAATGCATTAAGTTGCTGCCATGTGATTGGCTGATTAGCAATTTGTGTTAGAAAGCAATTGAACAGGTGAACCAAATAAAGTGGGTGGTGAGTGTATGTGGCAGCACATCGATGGAGTTTAGCATCAAGCTGCCACATACTTGCGTATAACTGGTGCCGTTGCTCTGTGCTGGGAGCATGCTCATTAGGCACCCCCAGCTTTCTGACAGAAGTGACAGCAACAGGTCCCTGTTATTGTTTATGATCAGGAGCCAGTAGGTCAGGCTCACGATCATTTGACCCCTATGACAGCCAATTAGTGATCACATGCTCAGGATCAGCCTGCCCACATAAAGAACCCCTTAACCGGCTGTACATTAAAATCCGACATTGATCGGTAAATCAACTTCTGCACAACCAGAGTGCTTATACATGGATCGAAATTTGTCCAGTCCCTACTGAACGGGGAGAATTTCGATCCAAGTACAACCACCCTGTCGGGTTTTTGCCTCTCAATCAGCGCTGCCGGCTATAGCCTGCGATGCTGATCAGTGTTTTCTGACATCGGGGAAGTCTCCCTGCTGTCAGAATACAATCGCTCGATGGGAGGATTCCTCCCTCCACCTTGAATGTGTGGCTGGGAAAATGAAGTCATTTTTGTTTTTCCTTCGACCTGCTGGTTCAATGAAAAGAAATGACTCATCTATGGGCTGCTTTAGAAGGCCAGCGGGAACTGGCAGTAAGAAAATATGGTCATTACTTTATGATACACATTGTCAATTAAATGTTATTCAGCTAGCATTTTCCTCCATTTTATGTGTAATTTGCTTGTGTTCTATTTCAATAGCTTTCTATTTTCAAAGTATACATTTACATAAAAGCTGGGTTCCTCTTAAAAAGGGAATTTTGCATTTTCTTTGCGCAACATGCTGTATCTGCTTTGTATTTTTTTGATGTTTCCAATCTCATCTATAACCACCCCCCCCCCCCCCCAGCACCTGACCCAGGATTTTTGACATCCTAGGCGAAACCTTGTTTTGCCGCCCCCTTGACTCCACCCCATTTTCCTTGCCCAGCCTAATCAGCACCAATGAATTGCAGCCTGATCAGCGCCAATCAAATGCAGCCTCACCAGCGCCCATCAAACACAGCTTCACCAGCGCCAATCAATACAGCCTCACCTGTGCCCATCATATACAGCTTCACCTGTGCCCATCACATACAGCTTCACCTGTGCCCATCAAATACAGCTTCACCTGTGCCCATCATATACAGCTTCACCTGTGCCCATCAAATACAGCTTCACCTGTGCCCATCAAATACAGCCTCACCTGTGCCCATCAAGTACAGCCTCACCTGTGCCCATCAAATACAGCTTCGCTTGTGCCCATCAAATACAGCTTCACCTGTGCCCATCAAATACAGCTTCACCTGTGCCCATCAAATACAGCTTCACGGGGGGTGGCAGATCAGTCACTGTTTCTATATACATTTGCAAATGGCATGTGATAATACAATCTCATTATCTCAGTCAGACAGTTTTTACATGAATCAATGCAGAACAGCCAGTGACAGATCAACAGTGGCCAAGCGCCCCTAGATGGCAGTGCACCCTAGGCGGTCGCCTACTCCGCCTAGTGGTAGAGCCAGCCCTGACCTGACCACACTTCACTTTGAGGCTTCTTGGCCTTTTCCACTTTCTTATTTATCCACCATTATGGTTCACATACCAAGAAATGACTCACTAGCCTGCTTGTGATTGTCATGAACAGCGCAGCACATGGCTGCCTAAGGAAGAAGCAAAGGAAAGGGTTGTCCTGTTAAAGGAAAACTGCCATGTGACAATCATGGAGCCTTCCATTGACGACCATTCCTTCTGATAATGCAGGTTGTCTGGTTGTCATGCTGGTGCATTTTCTTCCAATGCTTTCCAAATCATTGAGCTGGAAATAGTAAGAAGATAAGGAACTCTGAGACTTATTTACACCATGCATGTTCCAGGTCTGTGACCCAAATAGTATCGATGTCAGACAAAACCAGTTGACAAGCATGTTTTAGAAGAAGAACAGCAATGGCCACCTCCATACATCCCTCATAACAGGGTCACTTTAAGCCACTCTCATACAAGCAGAAAAAACTGTAGCTACTGAATCACACAAGAAAGCCAAATAATGAAAGGCGGTATTTAACAATGAGTTAAAGCAGTAGTGTACCCATCCATTTAACAGTTTAACCACTTCAGCCCCGGAAGGATTTCCAGCTTTAGGACCGGAGCCCTTTTTGCGATTCGGCACTGCGTCGCTTTAACTGAAAACTGCGCGGTCGTGCGACGTTGTACCCAAACGAAATTTGCGTCCTTTTTTTCCCACAAATAGAGCTTTCTTTTGGTGGTATTTGATCCCCTCTGCGTCATTTCTGATCGCCGCTATAAACAAAAGAAGAGCGACAATTTTGCAAAAAAACCCAAATTTCTTACTTTTTGCTAAAATACAAATCCAAAAAAAAAAATATAAAAAAACATTTTTTTTCACCGTTTTTGGCCGATTTATATTCTTCCTCATATTTGCGATAAAAAAAATCGCAATCGGCGTTTATTGAATGGTTTGCGCAAAAGTGGCCGCGTTTACGGATGATGAGAATTCATTTTTGGGGTTTTTATTTTTTTT
>BLSH010254406.1:1120341-1135951 GCA_018402905.1 Glandirana rugosa
GACGGAAGACGTTAGACTTTTCCAAGGACGTCCCAGGATATCTCTCTACTTAACGACCTTGCTTTGTTTTTGTCTCTCCCTCCTTCCCTAATCTCTTTTTTCTCAGGATCACTCTTTTTTCTCTAATCCCTTCCTCCCTCTCTGTTTTTGTTTCGTTCCAGCAATTCATCTCTCTATAGGACCCTGCAGGAACCTTTTCAGATTGCAGAAGGCAGGAAAAAAAGGGAGAGCTCAAGAGAGGGGGAGTGATACAGAGAGAGGAGGGGGGGGTCACACAGAGAAAGGAGGAAGGAGGATGTTGCTTTTCGTGATGCTAGTTTAGGCCAGGATGCATCAGCGCCGGTGACATGGTGGGGTACTGTGTTTGATAACGGTGCTCCATAGCCGGGCTACATCATCTCACAGCTTTGTGACACACCGGAAAGGATGCTCCAGTCTTGATGTGACAGACACAAAAACAGGAGGAGGCTGGAGGGAGAGGAGGAGGAGGAGAGAAGAGGACTATGAGATCTGGGTACCCACGTCCTACATCCCAAAAATGATGAAGACGGAGGGTAAGACCCCAAGTGGGGGAACCAGGAGTTCCTCACCGCACAGAAATGCCTATGAGGTTGGGGTGCAAAAGCTACGCACAGGCAAAGATGGGGCGCCGGAGGCAGAATCCGAAGAAGCGCGCAAATCCAGGTGTAAATACGGTTCCAATGTGCACCGCATCAAGAACATGTTCCTGCAGATGGGGACAGGCCCAACAGGTAACGAAAACGAAGCTGGGAAACCAAAAGAGAAGCCATCCCGACTGACATTGCCGCGGGCCGGCAGTCTGAATGAAAACGTCAACCATAGCGCCCTGTTGAAGCTGGGAACCAGCGTTTCCGAAAGGGTAAGCCATTTCGACGCATCGGCAGACAGACCGGGCTCCAAATTGCAAGAGGCACGCCGGGTGTTTGAGAGGAACCTACAAGAAAAGGAGACCACCAACAGGATCTTCTTGCGTAAAGAGAGAGGTGGCTTCCAAGACCGTAAACTAGATGTCGTGGTGAGGTTCGGTGGGAGTACGGAGTCCCTTGACAAATTGGACACTGATGCTGTCTCACCCACGGTCAGCCAGCTGAGCGCAGTTTTCGAGAACGCTGACCTCCGCAATAACATTCACAAAGTTCCCCTCAAAGGCCCAAATAGCCGCAGGACGAGAGTTTTTCAGCCAGAAGCAACCAAGGCCACTGAAGAGAAGAAATCCACGTCTAAATCCGTAGATGCGCCTCACAGGCCAAACTCAGTCCAGGAGATTTGTAAAATCAAGCCAGTGGAAGTGGAAGAAAGTGGTGAGTCGGAAACCGACGTGGTTAAGGAGGCAGAACCAGCAAAAGATGAAGGACCTGTCAACAACGCAACTGAGAATGGTGGGACAGAAGCTAAGGGGGTAACGGCGCGGGAAGCAGAGCTGGAGGAAGAAGTGGAAGCAGAAGCTGCAGATGAAGAATACAAGCGGGAAGACTGGTCCGAGGTTGAAGTAATAGAACTGAGTGCCTACAGTGGACTAGGGGAAGATTCAGGGGGCAGTGGTTTGGATGAAGATGAGGATGGTTTTTATGAACCTGTCACCAGTTGCCAAGAGATTGAGGGCCTCTCCGACGAGGAGGAACCTGCTCCTGCACGGAAAATACGGTTCAGCACAGCCCCCATTAAGGTAAGCCACCTGCAACTAGACTTCTTAGACTATTTCAGGTACTAGACAATAGAGCACCAGTGACATGTTTTGTTCTCTGCTTACGCCAGTTATAAGGTTGAAAATTTCAAAAAATGTATGTAAAATATATAAACCTAAATTAAGTCTGCAGTATATTGTGATTTTAAGACATTACAAGGCAAGTCAATTCTTTTCTTCTCCTGGATACATCACATGGATCCACCAAAAGGTAACCTAAAGTCTTGTTGGCCAACTAGGCACCAAATCAGCCCTTTTACAATGATCTGTCGTTATTCTATCATGCTTATAAACTGTACAGTTTAACCAAAATCCCTCCATCTGTATAGACAAGCACTAAATTCCAACATCATTACGTTTGTCATGTCAGCAATTAATGTGAGAGGCTTGGAATATAGGCCATAAATTCCCAGAGTCCTCTGCAATGAGACCAAGACTCGATGTATGTCAAGGCATCTAGCCGTGCTGAGTCTCCATGACAGCAAGAAATGGAAATCTATCTGGGCCGGCATTGTTGACACAAACAAGCTCGCTATCAAGATAGCGCTGATGTTTAATACACTGACCTCCCCTAAACCTTAAATATGGATTCTATGGAATTTAGAAGGAGAATCAGTGGTTTCTGTCCACCTGCTTGTCCTTCTGTCTTGGTGTCTATGTATAGATCAAGCCTTCCAGCAGAGCTGGTGTTTTTCTCAGATTCATTACTGTACAACACACTGAGCTGTTTGAGTGTAGGAAGTGTGTGTCTGTTTGACACTTCCTGCTGCGGGGACAGTGGCAGGCTGGCAGGGTGTGGGGGGGGGGGGAGCCTCCCCCGCCCCCCCTACCCCCACGCTTCCTGTTATTGGGGCTATCAATGATATAGAGATTCCTGTACAATGACACAGCTGCAAAGATGAATGTAGAGCTTATTATATATTGCATTTCATTGGGTTTACTTCATGTAATGAAATGAAAATAAAAATGCAGCTAGTATAAAATAGTTGTCTACGGCCGCAGGCACCCAGGGATGACCCTCCATGTTAAAAATTTTCATAGGTTTTAAATAGCGTTCCATGGTGACTAGGTGACCACAGAAATAAGCAACATAATGTTACTTGGCCTTTTGGTATATGCTCAAAGGTGACTGGTAATTATGTGCATGATGATCACCCAGGCATCCCAAAGCAATCAATGGTACTAATCAGATCTGTAGAGGATGAAATCAGATTGGTTATTATGGGAAACAGCTATTTTGTAAAGAAATTATTTTGAAATAGAGGCCAGGCTGACTAGTGGTCCATCCTTACGGACCCTCTGTAATCTTTGCCTGACTCTGCCTGTAGTGTGCATACGGTTCTTTGAAGCTTTAGCATAACAGTGGTAGGGTTTGGGCCTATCCATGCGGGGGTGTTCTAACATGTTGATAGGTCTCCTTATATAATTATGAGCACTTTTGGATGCTTCCTTATTATCACCCTTTAGAACAGCCTTTCTTAACCTTTTCAACACTGAGGAACCCTTGAAATAATTCTCCGGTCTCTGGGAACCCCTGCTAAAAATTTAAAATCTACAGCTCATGATACCTTAGTGTGATGGTCAATGGGAAGAATGTTCCTTACACTTGTGGTCATTGGGAAGAATTACCACCTTACAGATAGCTAAAAAGATCAAGGATATCATTGGGAATTTATCTGAGAGGTAGAAATTGACCATTGCTCAAGGAACCCCTTGCAACCTCTGAAGGAACCCTAGGGCTCCATGGAACCCTGGTTGAGAAACCCTGCTATAGAACATATCCAACAATCACAAGAGGTCTTTGAAAGCTGGAACTGGACTGTGAACCAAGACTGGTTTACAGAGCTGCCCATAGTTGAAAGGCTCTCTGAGCAATGATATTTACTCTCAACATACTGGTCTGTCCATGCAAAGCTGAAATTCCTGTGCCTGGTCAATGCCATCAGGCCAAAGTCACACTAGAGTTTCTTTCATTAGTGGCAGAATTGTTAACGGTTCACACACCTCCTGCGACGTGGCTCCTTTGCTAAAAGATCAAGGATATCATTGGGAATTTATCTGAGAGGTAGAAATTGACCATTGCTCAAGGAACCCCTTGCAACCTCTGAAGGAACCCTAGGGCTCCATGGAACCCTCTTTGAGAAACCCTGCAATAGAACATATCCAACAATCACAAGAGGTCTTTGAAAGCTGGAACTGGACTGTGAACCAAGACTGTTATTTGGTTTTCAGAGCTGCCCGTAGTTGAAAGGCTCTCCGAGCAATGATATTTACACTCAACATACTGGTCTGTCCATACAAAGCTGAAATTCCTGTGCCTGGTCAATGCCATCAGGCCAAAGTCACACTAGAGTTTCTTTCATTAGTGGCAGAATTGTTAACGGTTCACACACCTTCTCCTGCAATGTGGCTCCTTTGCTGGCCAAGCCAGCTCTATATCACTCTGACACTCTTGCTAGCGATCAAGTTCTATAGTGTTTTGGCAGGGAAGTAATGTCCAATAGGTATACTGGCAGTTGCACCTCGGTGAGGTATTACCAGTGGCAGGATAACCAGTGTATGGGCCTTAAAGTGGTTGTAAACCTCATTTATGAAATATGAACAAAGCATAGCTCTCTATACTGTGTACTTATCTCAATTAAGGGCACTAAGTTTCATTTCTGTTTGCTGCTTCGTTCCTTTGCTATCAGCAAATTTTCCTGACACATAGAGAAAAATGGTGACAGGGGAGGGAGCCTCAGCTGATTGAAAGCCTCATCTCTGTTCCTGTGTGCTGTGTGAAGAGAGGTGTGTCCCTTCCCTCCAATCAGCTCTCAGAGCTCTCCTTTCTGGGCTCTGTAGAGTGTAACTTCAGCTCTCTGCCCCTTTTTTCTGACATCTCAGGCAAGTTCTGAGACTTTGAATAGATGTAGAGAAGGGAAGACAGCAGATAAACAGGTACAACTTATGTGGGAGGATTTGTTTCATCTCTGTGTATCACCTGAGGATAGTCAATTCACTGGGTATATGTAAGGTTTTACAACCACTTTAAAGTAATTCTGTGAGGATTGAAGATTGGGGTTTGTCCTTCATGATGATTTTGTAACACTGCAAGCTCTGAAAAGGTCATTATGGTCCTTAGGGCAATGTCACATGAGGAATTCTGCTACTGGCAACATACTGTATCACCAAGAAAAACCTACCACCTATCTCCAAGGAATTACTTCCTTGCTAGCCCAGAACACTGCCAAACCTCCTTTGCCAGTAAAGAGCAATGATGAGCTTTGTGTGCAGGTCAACTATGACTTTGACCCAAACTCAAGATGTTTGCAGTCTGCCATTCATCCACTAAAAAAAGTTATATAGCAAATAAAAACAGACACCTTTAAAATAACCCTTAAAAAAAACATACCCCATAATATAAATCCAACACCAATAACCAGTGATATAGTTCCAATGCCCCAATGTCACAAACACAACGACCCGTGCACGGCAGCCCTCTCCTGTCGGTCCCCCATCGCAAATGTCAGTTCTGGGGAACCTGGCTGATGTCATTGACCAAACATGGTCATGACCATCGTTGGTCATACACGTCAATCGGGATACCCTAGCTGCTTTGTTTACAACCTTTTTTTAGTCATTTTTATTGGAGTACATCCCACGAGTAAGCCACTTCACATGCAGTTTTAAGCCATGTATTTTTAATTTTGCCCTTTAAGCCTAATTTAAAAAATCCGCTCTGTGCCAAATAGTATTCTTTTTAAACATTTTTTGAATTGGTACATAGCCCAAATGGCAGTGTCCAGATACCCAAGCCCCTTTTCACCAAAAGCTTCCAAACTGGCCTTAAAAAAGTACAGATACAACTCTCGTAGACTTTATTGGGGTTCAGGCATTATGTTTGGGGCTCGTGGATTGTTTAAAGTGTTCGGTAAATGTCCACCGAACCAAACTCTGCTTGGTTTACTCATCATTAGTTGAGCGGTAGCAGGGGAGTAACATCTCGCTGGCCGGCTAGTGAGGGAGCAAAACCACAGAAACAGGTAGGTGGTCTCTTAGTGACACTGTTGTTGGCATGTTGTCACCACCAACAGGATTGCTCGTATGACATGGCCCTTAAACTGGTGATTGGGGATTCTACTGCTGATGACAAGCATACAATTTTCTTAATGGGTGTTAGTCCCTTGTTGACCATGAACACTGCAGAATAGCACTTCGTAGAAGCATCTTGCTGGTCAGGCCAACTAGTGAGCAAAAGATAAGTGGAAAGGATTATTTATCTGGTGTGGCCCTAACTCCATTGCTAATGTGGACCAAGTAGGCAGTTGGGGAAGTCTGAAAGATCTGAACTTATGCATGCTTATTCCAGGTCAGTGACTCACCAGGTAGTCAAGTGACAATCAAGATCCCACAGCCTGTACCTTGTAGAACTGACAGCTTCCTTTTAAACCACCTACCTGCTCCTTCCATCTGGCAGTAAGCTCTGGAGGCTGCACACCAGCTACCGCAATTATGAGCAGGCCCACTCTCACTGCTGGATTCTTCATTTTCTATTATGGGGAACACCTAAACACCCCCTGTGCTAGCATAAGGATTAAGACTCCAAGGTAGGCGAAAACAAAGCTGAAATCTGGCATGGGGGGATATTAGAGTCTTCATACTGGAAGTTAGCGGGTAAGTTAGCCCGCCAGGCTCCACTTACAATCACTACGATGGACTGACCATTTAAACAAATCTCTTTCTGAACATTTCTGAATCTGAATAGCATATCATCAGAAGACAAAAAGCCGTCAGTGTGGTCAAAAGCATTGTCTCCATATCTATAATTTCCTTTACTTTTTTTGGTTTCACAATGCTGATGGGTTTTCATCTGTGGGACACTGGGACTACAACTCCCTGCATGCCGTGTAAAAAGTATAACTTTTTTTTTATGTGGGTGTGATACACTAAAAGTAAATATTAATCATTCATATTGGAAATGTAATCTTTACCTAAGTAAAATGATAAAATAGTTTTATATTTTTATTTTTTTGTCCCCGGCCATAATCAATTCCCTTTAACTTATATTTGTTCCTGTAATGGTGAAATAGGTTTGCTGCCCATACTTACCTCCTTTTCTGAACAGGCCGGTTGCCTGGCTGTGAAGCTGATCCAATGGCTTCAGTATTTTCTGGTTCAGAGACAGCCAAACTATTAGCATTTTCAAAGGGTTAGAATGGGCAGGCAACTAAAGTTTCCTTTCAATCTCTGTTCTTGGATGTGTACAGAGGGGCACCTGGTGCAAAAGTTCATCTTAGAGGACTTTTTAAAACATTTAATGGTTAAGAGCATCAATGAAGCCAACGTGTTTCGGGGGAAAAAAGCCTTCTCCTTGAACAGGTCTTGAGTGGTCGATATGAATACAATCACCATCTTTAATGCCATCAGGAGATGCTAGTCTTCATCAAACCCTAATACAGGTCTTTGTGCATTCTTTTGTGATTCTGTTAACATTGACTGCTCAAGCCCTGAAGAAGGGAAAGGAATTTTCCACCAAAACATGTTGGCTTTATCTGGTGCTTTTAACCCATTAAAGGTTTAAAAAAAAATAAAACATTAAGTGAAATAAACTTTCAGGTGCTTCACAGTACATTTTCAAATTATGTGCTGAGCACTCCCTTTGTCATTATCAGAGCGGTAGCAACCTAGAACCAGAACAGGGTCCACCTAAACCATATTCTAATCATGGAAAAGCAACTTACAGTGGATCCATTTGAACTCATTTTCACTTCTAAAGGTCTAGAGCTATTATATACATCCCATGTTTAACCTCTTAGCGATGATAGCATGCAAACATATCTCGGTGGATGGACCTTGGCGCCGAGCGGCCGCATATTTGAATGCAGTATTGCAAAAACAGCTGTGCCGAGAGAACAAGCCGTGCACGCTCCCGACACAGTTACCGGCTAATGGAAAGATTCCGATCCCTGCTTGCGATCGGGAGCTTTCCGATCATGTGACTGCTGTGACAGCCAATCACGGTGGACACATGATCATAAATCCTGCCCCACCAACCAGCATCCAAAACCCCTGAAAGTGCCAGAAGGCACCGGCGCCAAATGGTTAAATATACACTATGGGGTGGATTTACTAAAGGCAAATAGACTGTGCACTTTGCAAGTGCAGTTGCTCCAGAGCTTAAATTCACCCTTTTGTGTGCATGGGAAGTAGCCATAATAAATCTAAAACTAATTTCAAAAATATGCTACAGCATGCATGTAAACACGTGCAAGTCATGGGAAGTGTTACGTTCAGAGAAATGGCATAATGTGTACTCAGAGAACACAAACTGGGGCCTGTGTATAATGGGTGTACTAATTGGAAGAATTTATGTTTGCACATAGCATCCAATCAACTTCCAGCTATCATTTTTTCTGCTGTCCAGAATCCAGATGTAAATTGGAAACGCAGATGCCAATGTAACAATAACAATGTATCAGTCAGCTCTAACCTTGAGTATAAATAACTCAATCCATAGTCCAGTAGTGGCAGAGATACAACCTAAAATAGCTCTATTTATGCATAATCGTGACTTAATCTGTAAATCTCAAAGATTCAGCTTAATCTTTGAGCTATACAGATATATTTTTGATTAGGACTGATGCATGTTGGCACAGGGCTGTTCAGGTTAGAAAATGGCCATATTTTTGTGCCCAGATGGATCATGCACTCCCTGCTGACCAGAACGGATGCCACTTGTGTGAAAAGGCCATTACTCATACTGCCTCATGTACATGGATGCATAGGGCCCGGTCATAGGTGTACTGTACAGCTGCCTGTACAAATCAATGACAGGATGCAGCTGTACACTGTAAAATGCAGATCTGAGCATATACAGTATCTCCCAAAAGTGAGTACACCCCCTCATATTTTTGTAAATATTTTATTCTATCTCTTCAAGTGACAACACTGAGGAAATGACACTTTGCTACAATGTAAAGTAGTGAGTGTACAGCTTGTATAACAGTGTAAATTTACTGTCCCCTCAAAATAACAACACACAGCCATTAATGTCTAAACCGCAGGCAACAAAAGTGAGCTGTACACTCACTACTTTACATTGTAGCAAAGTGTAATTTCTTCAGTGTTGTCACATGAAAAGATAGAATAAAATATTTACAAAAATGTGAGGGGTGTACTGACTTTTGTGAGAGACTGTACATGTGTACAAGTATGGATGTACTTTCCTGGATGCAGACAGTCTGAGTTCTAGGGGGATAATTCTGTACCTGTTCATGTATATGCTTGGATCTGAGTTTACAAGCATACAGCCACATCCTTCATTGATTTGCACAAATTTCTGTATGCAACACCTGTGATTGCCAGGTGCAGAAATATGGCCCTATGCATCAATGTGCATAAGCCGTTATGAGTAACGCAGGCCATAGACGGTGCAAATTTCTTTCCTGCAACCAAGGGTTGCAGGAAAGAAATTTACCCGATTCCCCATCAACACAGACAGTGTTGATGTGGGAATCCTACCTGCCGAGCAATTGTCTTCTCCCGGCAGGAGGGGGAAGCCACCCCCCATAGGGAGAAGCCGCTAATCGCAAGTGAATCCAGCAGGCTGGTTGTACCCAAGTTGATCAATCGATTAACTTGGTATATTCAGCCTGCCCATTAACGGTTTGAATCTCGGCCGGTTCCTGCTGAACTGGCCAAGATTCAAACCATCTATGGCCGGCCAAAGAACCCTTTCATGCGAGTGGTGTCCATTTTGGTCAGCAGGGGATCCATAAACCGATCCCCTGCCGAATCGGAGCAGAATGGAATAGATGCCACTCTTGTAACATTCATGTCCCCTCAGGTTTTTCCTCCAGTCTGAACCCAGGCCCATGATAGGTCTACGGCCCAGTGGATATAAGCTATAATGCATCTCTTTGCATCCTTTTACTTCATGTCTGTCATGTTTAGGTCCAAAAAACAGAAGAGGATGCATCGGATTTAGGCTGACTTGAATGTAAATGCTTGTTTAAAGCTGTCTACAAATATGGAGTTTCCATTCAGATCCACCTGAAAAACTGAAGGCAGATCGGATCGTACCTCCTATGTGAAAGGGCCCCAAGCTGAGCTATAATATGTTGTATCTCTGCCACTATTGGCCTGTAGATTCAGTTGTTTATACTCAAGGTTAGCGCTGACTGATACATTGTCATTGCTTCTTATACCAGATTAGCAGAGATTGGTCTAGTTCAGTTAAACTGCTGGATACATTATTTTTTATGTCCTTGTAGTATGCCGAAGAAACCAGTTTGTGTATTTCCTGACAGATACTAATGGGTTGCTGAGGGCAACAAGAAATTCTCCTGTCAGCATGCTCGTTACTCAAAAGCCTCCTTTAGAGTTGCTATGGAAATACCTATGCCAGTCTGCGGCCTACACCTCCACAAAGCCTGAACAGAACCAAAAAGAAATAATACGGGTACCCAAAACGTAATGCAGCAGCATCCAAAAATAAAGTTTAGGGTATTCTAGTGATCAGCTATCTGTTGAGAACCTTTTTGTTCCTCAGAAATACACATAGGAGCTGCTGCTCCCCTAAAACTATTTAACCCATAAGTCTCTATCATTTAACTAGAAGTCAGGTTTGACAATGAAATACGGATTCTGGGCAACACAAAGTCTTCCTGCTATTATACCTTTCTTCCATCAACCCCATACTAACTGGTTTGCTATGTCAAAGCAAAGAGAAATGTAGAAAGTGCAGTTACCCATAGCAACCAAGCTGATTTCAGTCAGACTGATTGATATGCATTGCTGCACTGTGTACAATAGGCCGGTACAAAAGGGAGAGCCTGTAAAGTTGTAGTCTAAGCTAACAACGGAAAGGAAGTTTATGTACCATCATGTGATAGGCTGTGGTTAACAAGCTGTGATGTATCAGATAGAGCGGTGTCACCAGTAAACACACAGCCGGCAGAGCTGTGTGTACGTCTTATGCAAACTAGTATTGCATTTTGTCATGTGGAAATACTCACCTCATAGCCAAGGCATAAGTATGGAGGATGTGCCCAACACTTCTCACTTATTTCCAAGTACATATTACATTTCATATGTCATTTGAGTACATTTAACCTGTTTTGGACTGTGGTATTGAAATTCTTACACACTTGTAATATTCTATATCATTTTTGCTCAACTTTGGTCATCCAGGGAATAGGGAGCCAGTAAGTTGTGCACAAAAGCTTGCAGTCATTTGAAGGACTTTAAAGATCAGCCATCTCCCCAGAAGGGCCCATTTAAACTATTTTCGGTGACTGGTGTTTTTCTGCACTTGACCAATGCCAGTTGGTCTAAAGGACACTAAGAAAACAATTATTTTCTATGTGCCCTGTTCACACTGCAATTCTGTCTTTAGGTGGGTTGCAGTGTGTTGCGGTAAAATGCAGGCATACTGCAGTTTTATGCGACGCACCAGAGCTCATTTGAGGTCACCATCCATTTTTGCACCACAACATTGCATTTAAATTGTCACTTTGACATACAGTGCTTTATACCTCTTTATGACCATTAGCGCCTTGTCTCTCTCTCTCTATAATATGCAGTGCTTCATTCCTCTCCAAAACATACAATGCCTCATCCCTCTCTATCATGGCTCGCTCACTCTAGGAGGTCCAGCACCTCCTGAGTCCAGAGTCCAGGACTCTAGGGCAGTCCATTAGTTTCAATTCCTGAATGTGCGAGAAATTATCAAAAAGGTAAACAACATGATTTTTAAAATTGCCCTGCACCATAACGCATGGTACTGTGGTACCATATATTTTGGTGTGCGCGAATGTGCATACATGCAAGATGTGCTGGTCTTCAAAAGGGCAGCACGTTTCTGTGCAGTGCAGGAAAGTGCCCTGTGTTCCCGCACCGCACCTGGTGTGAACTGAGCCTTACACACAGTGCCTCATCCCTCTTTAAACATATTATACACAGCCCATTTTTCCTTGCTAATACACTCAGTGCCTGATCCCAGTCTATTACACACAATGCTCGTACTATTACATGTACTGTCTTACCGCCTTCTATTACATGCAGTGCCTTATCCATCCAATAAAGAGGACTGAGACACTGCCTGTAATAAAGAGGACTGAGACACTGCATGTAATAAAGAGGACTGAGACACTGCATGTAATAAAGAGGACTGAGACACTGCATGTAATAATGAGGGCCGAGACACTACATGTAATAACGAGGACCGAGACACTGCATGTAATAATGAGGGCCGAGACACTGCATGTAATAATGAGGGCCGAGACACTGCATGTAATAAAGAGGGTTGAGACACTGCATGTAATAATGAGGGCCGAGACACTGCATGTAATAAAGAGGGCTAAGACACTGCATGTAATAATGAGGGCCGAGACACTGCATGTAATAAAGAGGGCTGAGACACTGCATGTAATAAAGAGGGCCAAGATACTGCATATAATAAAGAGGGCTGAGACGCTGCATGTATTAGAGAGATTAGGCACGGCAAATAATAAAGAAGCATTATCATTATTATCAGGGGCGTAACGATAGGGGTTGCAGGGGTTGCAATTGCAACCGGGCCCCATGGTCCAGGGGGCCCATGTGCCTCCCTTGTACACCTGAATAGGAGGGATGGCGGGGGTGGCATTTAGAGGACCCAATCTCCTCCATTTTCCTCTATCCAGTTTACTTGTCTTCTGCTGTTCCCAGGGCCCGTGTGCTTCCCTGGTCCCCCTGGGGCCTGCTGCAGAACTTGTGAAAGGGCCCCACTGCAGTACCGTAATAAAGGGACCCACAATGGGAGTAAAGGGCCCCAGGATCAGTGGGAAGAGGGAAGGGCCCTGGCCAGGGGTCAGGGGGCCCTTCATAATTTCTTGCACCGGGGCCCTGAAGATTCTAGTAACGCCTCTGATTATTATTATACACATTTTATATAGCGCCAACAGTTTGCACAGCGCTTTACATTGTAAGACGCTGTGCAAACTGTTGGCGCTATATAAATCGTGTATAATGATAATAATACATGCAGTGCCTCATCCTCTTCTATTGCATACAGAGGCACATGCCTCTCTATTATTTGCCATGCCTAATCTCTCTAGTACATGCAGTGTCTCGGCTCTCTTTATTACATGCAGTGTCTCGGCCCTCTTTATTACATGCAGTGTCTCGGTCCTCAATATTACATGCAGTGTCTCGGCCCTCTTTATTACATGCAGTGTCTCGGTCCTCATTATTACATGCAGTGTCTCGGCCCTCTTTATTACATGCAGTGTCTCGGTCCTCAATATTACATGCAGTGTCTCTGCCCTCTTTATTACATGCAGTGTCTCGGCCCTCTTTATTACATGCAGTGTCTCGGTCCTCATTATTACATGCAGTGTCTCGGTCCTCATTATTACATGCAGTGTCTCGGCTCTCTTTATTACATGCAATGTCTCTGCCCTCTTTATTAGATGCAGTGTCTCGGCCCTCTTTATTACATGCAGTGTCTCGGTCCTCTTTATTACATGCAGTGTATCAGCCCCCTTTATTACATACAGTGTCTCAGCCCTCTTTATTACATGTAGTGTCTCGGCCCTAATTATTACATGCAGTGTCTCGGCCCTCATTATTACATGCAGTGTCTCGGCCCTCTATATTATATGCAGTGTCTCTGCCTTCTTTATTACATGCAGTGTCTCAGCCCTCATTATTACATGCAGTGTCTTGGCCCTCTATATTATATGCAGTGTCTCTGCCCTCTTTATTACATGCAGTGTCTCTGCCCTCTTTATTACATGCAGTGTCTCGGCCCTCTTTATTACATGCAGTGTCTCGGCCCTCATTATTACATGCAGTGTCTCGGCCCTCATTATTACATGCAGTATGTCAGCCCTCTTTATTACAGGCAGTGTCTCAGCCCTCTTTATTACGTGCAGTGTCTCAGCCCTCTTTATTACATGCAGTGTGTCAGCCCTCATTGTTACATGCAGTGTCTCGGCCCTCATTATTACATGCAGTGTGTCAGCCCTCGTTATTACATGCAGTATCTCGGCCCTCTTTATTACATGCAGTTTGTCAGCCCTCATTATTACATGCAGTGTCTCAGCCGTCTTTATTACATGCAGTGTCTCAGCCCTCTTTATTACATGCAGTGTCTCGGCGCTGTTTATTACATGCAGTGTCGCGGCCCTCTTTATTGCATGTGGTGTCTCGGCCGTCTTTATTACATGCAGTGTCTCAGCCCTCTTTATTACATGCAGTGTCTCGGCGCTCTTTATTACATGAAGTGTCTCAGCCCTCTTTACTACATGCAGTGTATCAGCCATCTTTATTACATGCAGTGTCTCAGCCTTCTTTATTACATGCAGTGTCCCGGCCCTCTTTATTACATGCAGTGTCTCAGCCTTCTTTATTACATGCAGTATCTCAGCCCTCTTTATTACATGCAGTGTATCAGCCCCCTTTATTACATGCAGTGTCTCAGCCCTCTTTATTACATGCAGTGTATTGGCCCCCTTTATTACATGCAGTGTCTCGGCCCTCTTTATTATATGCAGTGTCTCGGCCCTCTTTATTACATGCAGTATTTCAGCCCTCATTATTACATGCAGTGTCTCGGCCCTCTTTATTACATGCAGTGTCACAGCCCTCTTTATTACATGAAGTGTCTCAGCCCTCTTTACTACATGCAGTGTATCAGCCATCTTTATTACATGCAGTGTCTCAGCCTTCTTTATTTCATGCAGTGTCTCAGCCCTCTTTATTACATGCAGTGTATCAGCCCTACAAAAAAATGGGGATAGGGAAAATAAATTAAAATCAAATAAAAAAATGGGAAGGGGGGGTGGATGTGGAGTAGGAGCCTAGAGGTTGACTAGGCCGTGACCATGGCAGTGTAGGTGGAAGTGGCGGTGGTTGAGGAGGAGAAGGAGGTAGCCAACATGGTATTTTTTTGTTTGTTTGTTTATAATTGGGGTAGCTCCCAAAATATTGAGGCCTATTCAAAAAAACAAATATATGAATGGCTGTGTGAGTCCGGTCTAAATGTTTATTCTGCACAAGGTAAAGACAAGTCTTGTGGGATCCATGCCTGATTCATTTTAATAATGGTTAGCTTGTCCACGTTACCTGTGGACAAACGGCTCCGCTTGTCTGTGATAACGCCCCCTGCCGTGCTAAACACACGTTCCGACAATACACTGGCTGCAGGGCAGGCCAGCACCTCCAAGGCATAAACGGCAAGCATAGGCCATGTGGCCAATTTGGAGACCCAGAAGTTGAATGGGGCAGACCCATCAGTCAGTACGTGTAGGCGTGCGCACACATACTCTTACACCATGTTGCTGAAATGCTGCCTCCTGCTAAGACGTTGTCTATCGGCTGGTGGAGCTGTTTGTTGTGGCGGGCTGCTGACAAAGCTTTGCCACATTTCGGCCATGCTAACCCTGCCTTCTGAGGTACTGGCGGTGCCACAGCTGCGTTGGTGGTCGCTTCCTCCTCCTCCGCCTTCGCCTTGTGCTTCTGCTGAGCCCCCAGTGTCATTTGGGAATGCCCTCAGCAGCGCTTTTACCAGTGTGCGCTTGTAGTCGCGCATCTTCCTCTCACGCTCCAGTGAGGGAATTAAGGACGGCACGTTGTCCTTGTAATGGGGATCCAGCAGGGTGGCCACCCAGTAATCAGAAGAAGTTACAATGTGGGCAACTCGGCTGTCGTTGCGCAGGCACTGCAGCATGTAGTCGGCCAAGTGTGCCAGGCTGCCCACAGGCAAAGACAAGCTGTCCTCTGTGGGAGGTATATCATCTGTGTCCTCTGTATCCCCCCAGCCACGCTCCAGTGATGCCCACGAGCTGCCTTGGGTGCCACCCTGCTGCGATTCCTCCTCCTCCTCCTCATCTTCCTCGTCCTCCTCATCCTCCAGAACTGTGCCCTGGCTTGAATATTTTG
>BLSH010254406.1:1139609-1153872 GCA_018402905.1 Glandirana rugosa
GCAATGCTAGTATGTGTTGCTAGTCTAACACGCTAGCATGAGTTGCTAGTCTAACACCCTCATTAAACTCTAAAGTGTATGACGACGAAACTCGCTAGACTGACGTGATCCATCTCCGAAGTCAGATCGCTCAAAGCAGCAGTATGTGAAATCTCAAATTACTCCCACAATCTGATCGTTGAGTACGATCGCACAATCTGATCGTTGTGTATGATCGTAACGATCGTTGTGCTAGGCAGGGTTTGATCTGCAATGTGTCACTCAAAGCATCAGTATGGGAAATATCAAATTACTCCAACAATCTGATCGTTGTGCACGATCGTAGCGATCGTTGTTTTATGCAGAGTTTGATCTGCAATCTGCAACTCTAAGCAGCAGTATGTGAAATCTCAAATTACTGCTATCTGTCCCTCAGAGCAACAGCAGTAGTAATCTCAGGATGCAGGATCAGATGTTAAAATGTCTGTAATCTCTCCCTCACGCTGGCAGCTTCCTCTCCCTACACTAACCCAAGAGCATGTGACATGCAGCACTGTGACTCCAGCTTATAAACAGGGTGGGTCGCATGATGCATTGGCCAATCACAGCCATGTCATTAGTAGGCATGGCTGTGATGGCTTCTAAGGGCAAACCAGTGAAACGTTTGTTGATTGGCTGCCCTGCAGCTATTCAACATGCGTGATCAACTACCAGAACCCAGAACCCAAACCCGAACATTTTTTGAAATGTCCGTGTTTGGGTCCGGGTCCCGGACACCCGAAAGTTCGGTATGGACCCGAACGTTACAGTCCGGGATCGCTCAACACTACTCTTACATGCAGTGTCTCAGCCCTCTTTATTACATGCAGTGTCTCAGCCATCTTTATTACATGCAGTGTCACAGCCCTCTTTATTACATGCAGTGTATCAGCCCCCTTTATTACATGCAGTGTCTCAGCCCTCTTTATTACATGCAGTGTCTCAGTCCTCTTTATTACACGCAGTGTCTCAGTCCTCTTTATTACATGCAGTGTCTCAGCCCTCTTTATTACATGCAGTGTATCAGCCTCCTTTATTACATGCAGTGTCTTGGCCCTCTTTATTACATGCAGTGCCTCGGCCCTCTTTATTACATGTAGTTTCTCAGTCCTCTTTATTACATGCAGTGTCTCAGCCCTCTTTATTACATGCAGTGTCTCAGCCCTCTTTATTACATGCAGTGTCTCAGCCATCTTTATTACATGCAGTGTCACAGCCCTCTTTATTACATGCAGTGTATCAGCCCCCTTTATTACATGCAGTGTCTCAGCCCTCTTTATTACATGCAGTGTCTCAGTCCTCTTTATTACATGCAGTGTCTCAGTCCTCTTTATTACATGCAGTGTCTCGGCCCTCTTTATTACATGCAGTGTCTCGGACCTCATTATTACATGCAGTGTCTCAGTCCTCTTTATTACATGCAGTGTATCTGCCCCCTTTATTACATGCAGTGTCTCGGCCCTCTTTATTACATGCAGTGTCTCGGCTCTCTTTATTACATGCAGTGTCTCGGACCTCTTTATTACATGCAGTGTCTCGGCCCTCTTTATTATATGCAGTGTCTCGGACCTCATTATTACATGCAGTGGCTCAGTCCTCTTTATTACATGCAGTGTATCAGCCCCCTTTATTACATGCAGTGTCTTGGCCCTCTTTATTACATGCAGTGTCTTGGCCCTCTTTATTACATGCAGTGTCTCGGCTCTTTATTACATGCAGTGTCTCGGCCCTCTTTATTACATGCAGTGTCTCAGCCATCTTTATTACATGCAGTGTCTCAGCCATCTTTATTACATGCAGTGTCTCTGCTCTCTTTATTACATGCAGTGTCTCGGCTCTCTTTATTACATGCAGTTTCTCGGCTCTCTTTATTACATGCAGTGTCTCGGCTCTCTTTATTACATGCAGTGTCTCGGCTCTCTTTATTACATGCAGTTTCTCAGCTCTCTTTATTACATGCAGTTTCTCAGCTCTCTTTATTACATGCAGTTTCTCAGCTCTCTTTATTACATGCAGTGTCTCGGCTCTCTTTATTACATGCAGTGTCTCGGCTCTCTTTATTACATGCAGTGTCTCGGCTCTCTTTATTACATGCAGTGTCTCAGCTCTCTTTATTACATGCGGTGTCTTAGCCCTCTTTATTACAAGCACTGTCTCTTTTCTCGCTATTTAAGCACAGTACCTCCTCGATTTCTATTATATACAGTGACTCATGCCTCACTACTATATGCATGGCCTTATCCCACTCTAATACATACAATGGCTCATGCATCTTTATTACTGTTTGCCACTTCACACACCTTTTATAATCTGATTATACAACCTACACAGGTTAGGTTAAATGATTCAACAAAAGATAAGAAATTTGTTTGAAAGAAGCAATTGTGAAATGTGTGTCCAATAATAATCTGTTCAGACATATTACAATCTAATATACAGTGTGTGAGGTCCTCAGTAGTGTTGAGCGAACCCGGACTGTAACGTTCGGGTCCGTACCGAACTTTCGGGTGTCCGGGACCCGGACCCGAACACGGACATTTCAAAAAACGTTCGGGTCCGGGTCCGGGGTTCTGGTATTTTACTCCACGTGTTGAGAAGCTGCAGGGCAGCCAATCAACAAGCGTTTCACTGGTTTGCCCTTAGAAGCCACCACAGCCATGCCTACTAATGGCATGGCTGTGATTGGCCAGTGCATCATGTGACCCAGCCTCTTTATAAGCTGGAGTCACTTGATGCTACAGTCACATGCTCTTGGGTTAGCTGTAGGGAGAGGGAGCTGACAGCGTCAGGGAGAGATTAGAGACATTTTAACAACATCTGATCCTGCATCCTGAGATAGATTACTTTACTACTGCTGTGCTGTTGCTCTGAGGACAGATAGCAGAAATTTTAGATTTCACATACCGCTGCTTTGAGTTGCAGATCAAACTCTGCATAAAACAACGATCGCTACGATCGTGCTCAACGATCAGATTGTTGGAGGAATTTGAGATTTCAAATATTGCTGCTTTGAGTTGCAGATTGCAGATTAAACTCTGCCTAACACAACAATCGCTACGATCGTACACAACGATCAGATTGTGGGATCGTACAAAAGATCAGATTGTGGGATCGTACACAACAATCAGATTGTGGGAGTAATTTGAGATTTCACATACTGCTGCTTTGAGCGATCTGACTGCACTAGGTAGAGGGACAGATTATTGTTCAAAAATCATCTCCTAGTTCTAAAGGGAGAGGTTTTAGCTGCAACTGTAAGTGACACATTATTGTTTAAAAATCATCTCCTAGTTTATTTGATTTTAATTTATTTTCCCTATCCCCATTTTTTTGTAGGGCACTTGCCCCACTCTTACCCCCATTTTACTTCCTTTTGCAGCCCTCTAGCACTTGCCAGGACTTTGTTACAGCTATTTTTGTGCCTAAAAGTTTGGGTCCCCATTGAGTTCAGTGGGGTTCTGGGTCCGGGATAACGTTCGGGCAACGTTCGGAAGCCGAACCCGGACTTTTTCCCAAATTTCTGACGGACCCGCTGAACCCGAACGTCTAGGTGTTCGCTCAACTCTAGTCCTCAGTAGATAACTCAATATATTTTATCTATGGTCACAGCATACACTTTCATTTAGTCAGCATTGTAATAGTAATACAAACAATAGTTATTACTGGCAATTTAATAGAAGCCTTTTTGAAAAATCTCCTTTCATGTTGTGAGTGCTGCCTGTCTGCTGGCCATCTCTTTCCAAGACTTTCTGAATTCCTTGCATGGTTTACAACTTCTCCTCTGTTGCTTATTTTCCATTGCTATGGACTACATATCCCATGGTACCTTACTGCCTGCAAGCAGTGATTCTTGTACTGATTCGCCTCCTGAAACTCCTCCTGTGTTACACAGTAGTGTGTATGTACAGCGCCTAGTGATAACTTGTCACAAGGAAATAATGTATGGGAATCTTCACAAAGTAAGTTTACAAACTTCAGAATTGTTCAGAGTAATAAGAGCAAGCTATAAATAACTGAACTACAATGTGAAAATGAATGTATGATTTTACATTTTGACCATAGATACAATTTAAATCTGAACACCTCCACCCTACATTTTTGTTGGTAAATCTAATTGAGATTGTATAATATGCTTGTAGACAGATATTCTTGATGAGAATGGGGTCAAGGGAGTACCCTCTACAGTGTAGGGCTGAGAGAGTTAAAGCATACAAGCATGCCACACATCCTATGCAACAGTACACAATAAAAAACCATTTGGAGAATGGACTTTATAGGCATGCTGGGTATGGGTATGTAGACTTTATTTGTTACACCAAGGCAAAGAAATGCCTACAACACATATTCAATAATAGACTTTAAAATTCAGTTACAAAGAAGACATAGTTTTGGCCGCACATGGGCCACCAAAGGTCACCGAGGGTTCTGGTCACTAGGTAGGTGCGTCAGAACTCAGAGGGATCATACACAAGGCATAACATGCATATTCCAGGACATGAAGTGGAATTGTAAACCCTATTAGATTATACAAATGATACCAATAATTGATGCGACTTATATATCGATAGTGGAAGTAGGGTCTACGCCACTCGTGGGTCCTGGTGGCAAATATATGAGTGAAGCTCAACTAGTTTCGCGCGTTATTGGTCAGCGCTTCATCTGGAGCTGAATGTAACAATATGATGTAAGTAGAGCACCAACGTGCAGCAGCAACGTCTCCCTCAGGGGTGCAACAGGGTCACCCAAGATGTAGAACACCAGAGCCTCAAGGGAGGCACCGTCCCCCCAACAGAGCACCCGGAGGAAACCAGAGGCCGCGTCAGGTGGGTATGGGGGCCTGAGATTAAGGTATGCCTGACATCAACACCCAGAAAGGATGACTCATATATTTGCCTCCAGGACCCACGAGTGGCATAGACCCTACTTCCACTATCGATATATAAGTTGCATCAATTATTGGTATCATTTGTATAATCTAATAGGGTTTTCAATTCCACTTCATGTCCTGGAATATGCATGTTATGCCTTGTGTATGATCCCCCTGACTTCTGACTCACCTACTTAGTGACCAGAACCCTCGGTGACCTTTGGTGGCCCATGTGCGCCCAAAACTACATGTCTTCTTTGTATTGAATATGTGTTGTAGGCATTTCTTTGCCTTGGTGTAACAAATAAAGTCTACAAAAAACTTTTACCCAGCATGCCTATAAAGTCCATTCTTCTCCTAATGGTTTTATATTGTATAATATGCTTGTAAATGTGTGATTATCTTTAATCTGTTATTGTTCAAACTAATGCAATTGATGTTTCATACAGCCTCATCCAAATTTCATAAATGCATTCGGCCGAATGTATGTCTCGCCCACACAGCTTTAATATTTTGTACATTTTTAAAACGTAGTGAAAACTGATATGTAAACTCAAGGCTTTGCATGGACAGAAGTCTAGGTCAAATTGTTCTGATTAATGTAAATACTTTCCTTGAGCCTAGGTTCGCATTGGTACGATTTGGAATGCGATTTGACATGTCAAATCGCATGCCAAATCGGCGGCAATTGCACTGTCCGAATCAGTGCGACGCCTACACTGATTTCCAAAAGTAGTTTCTGTACTACTTTTGGTGACTTTGGGTACAAATTCAATAGACATCTGTGCAGGACCCGCACAGATGTCTCTGAAATCTCCCCCGAAGTCGGACTGACAGGCGGGTATGAAATCATGCAAGTTCAGCTGAACTCGCGCAATTTCATTCCCGCAGCAGTGTGAACCCAGGCTGATGTCTTTGGCTGATTGGCTAGGTTCACCCTTGTTGATTCGTTGATCCACGGTGGATGGCTTTTCAAAGCACAGCTAAGTAGTCGTGGTCAGGTGTTCAGGAGGTGATTCTGATGCCTCCTAACTGCCTTTTCTTTTCATTTTTTTTTTTTTCAATGGGAGTAATGTTCCACAAGCCAAGCATTTGGATTGCTGTTGTGGTGTGGCCCAATTGACTTGAATGGCAACGTGTCAACTCGACGTGTTGCGTTGAATTTGCAGTGATCGCCGCACTTGAACAGCCCCCTCCAGCTGTATCGTAATCTCTTGACAGGTGGACAGGGGCCAGTAAAACCACCGCTCACCTGCCTATTTTTACCGACCCTCAGCCGCCCATGTAAAACAAGCCCTCAAAGCCTACAAGAGAAGACCTCAGTAATCACACTTCATGCCTTGTGTACCATTTACAGGGCTAAGAGAAGAGCCTTTAGCTTCTGAATGTCCACCAGTATGGATCACCACTGAGTAAGACCAGGGCTAAGGGACTTTACAGTAAAAATCAAGATTTTAATACAATTTCTGCTACTTATTTCCAGATCACCTGCTTGTAAATGTCCCATTTTTCCCAATCTGAATCGTCCAGATGGGGACATTTTCAAGATAATTCGATTTAGGTGCCTTCACTGGGAAGTGATAATGCAGACCTCCCAACTTTTTGAGATGGGAATGAGGGACACCTATTTCAAAGGTATGTAGGCATAGGACACACCCCCTGTCACGCCCCCTTAAGGGAAAATGATACAAAAATGATTAGCTAAACCCACAAGCATGGGCATCCACAGGTAGGGGCAAGGGGGGGCAATTGCCCCCCCCCTGGCATCAGGGATTGGATCGGGGGTTCCCCAGTAGGTCCTTATCCTCTTGAGCCATGTATGCAGTTTCTGACAGTCTCTTGGGCCATGTCCGCAGTCTCTGACCATCTCCTGTACCATGTCCACAGTCTCTGACTGTTTCCTGTACCATGTCCGCAGTCTCTGACCGTATCCTGTACTGTGTCCGCAGTCTCTGACCGTATCCTGTACTATGTCCGTAGTCTCTGACCATCTCCTGTATCATGTTTGCAGTCTCTGACCATCTCCTATACTATGTCTGCAGCCTCTGATCATCTCCTATACTATGCAGTCTCTGACCGTGATAATGTAATAATGACATTGTCAAAAAGGGGCAGAGCATGAATGACCATAAAATTATGCCCTCCCCTGACAAAAGTTCTGCGGACGCCCATGCCCACAAGTGCTTTTTTTTACCACTACTATTCCTTTATATTGGCTTTTGAAATTTACAGATGCAGCAATTTAGAAATTGGATGAAAGGGTTAGCACTGGGAAACATTTTTTGAAAGCTGAAAAAGTGCATTTTATATACAACTATATAGATCAGGCCAAAATGAGGGACAGTGAGGAGGAAAGAGGGACAGAGGGACATTGTTCCAAATCAGGGACAGTCCCTTAAAATCAGGGACAGCTGGGAGCTATGATAATGAATTAATTAATTCTTGCATGAAACTAACTGTGCTCATCCAAACAGGTCTTCAGCACCTACTCCAATGAGGAATACGACCGCCGCAATGACGATGTGGACCCCATGGCTGCCTCTGCAGAGTATGAGCTTGAAAAACGGGTCGAGAGGCTGGACCTCTTCCCTGTGGAACTGGAAAAAGGTAAAGCACACATCATAATTCCATGCCTTCTCTTATGTTCAACCATAATACCTGCAGTGGTTTTTTGGGTTATGATTGTCTCATATGAAGTTAACTCACAAGAATGGAAAGTAGTCTAGGGTGACCCTAGCCTTACCAATGCTAAATTAATATTGGAAATATTGGAACATGCAGATCCCTGTATTTGTTTCCTGCCAAATTCCAACTAGGCCAGTTGGCTGGTAAAAGTAACAGGCTCAGTTCACACCTATGCGAATTGGATGCGGATTAAACTGTTCTCAATGTGTCCTGTTCACATAGGTGTGGTGCATTCGCACTCTGCATTGCAATGTGGTGCGAATTTCCAGCTCATTATGTTCAATGGGAACGCATCTGACATGGAGAAGCAGCAGACACCGGAACAGCTGCAGGAGTGGAAAACATGTTACATGTTCCCCCCCTAAAAAGGGGGGGGAACATGTAACATGTTCCCAAAGGTGAACTTATCTTGTAAGGGTGGATAAGTACACACCATGAAAAGATAAAACTCCAAATAATTATTTTTTGAATCAATTAAAATCCTTGGATAACAGCAGAGCTACACAAAGAAACCAGGTTGACGCGTTTCATGTCCATAAACGCTTAATGATATTTAAGTGTCGGTGGACATTAAATGTGTCAGCCCAGTTTCTCGGTTTAGCTGTACTGTTGTCCAAGCATTTTAATTGGTTTCATGGTGTGTGTTAATGCACCCTTACTAATTTTACTTTTCATGGTCAAGAGCCAAACTTGCACCTAGGTTGTCACTGGGCCATTGGAGTGGTGGACTGACCTGGAGTGATGTTTGCCTTGTTTGTAGGCCAGTTAGCTGACTAAAGTAACAATGTCGCTACTCTTCCCAGATAGGGGCCAGAGCAGCGAGTTGACGCTACAGAGCAAAGTCAGGAGAATGGTGCTTTGGCACACATTTTTGCCCATCTTACTGCTCTTGTATTACCTCAACCATCGCATTATTACCCATGTATTGTCTTGATTGCCTGTTCTGTACCTATGTGTGGCCAGGATTTACATTTTTTGCCAGTGTGTTACCCACATTTGATGCTCACCAGTGGTCATGATTATTGGTGGATTGCCCCCCCCCCCCCCATTTATAACACATATATTGTTGCAATTGCACATTTGGTGCTCATGTATTCTTAGGATTGTCTGAGTATGCTCATGTATGGCTAGTTCTTTTCCCATGTATTTTTATTGAGAGTTCGCTGCCCGTGTATTTTCAGGATTTCCAGTGTTTTGCCCATGTGTTGCCTTTGTCTTATTCACATGTCCACCTGCTGTCACAACAATGTGTTGCCCAAATATTGCCACAATTGCCAATTTGTTACTCACATTTGCCCTTATATAATCACAGCTTAGTTATGTGTTGCAGTATGTGTGAGTATGGGACCAAGTGAGCACTGTTTGTATAAGATATTATGTTACTACAGGTTGTCAAACCGATTCCCTAAAATCTAATATATTGTCCACATCCCATTTTATCATGCCACATTGGCACTATTCCTCCACCCCTTCCATGAAAATCTTATGATTGCTTTTACATTCATAATACATCCTAGTTGCTGGATTATGACTTTATATTTACATATATACAAGTGTTTTGTGGTTTCTTGGGGTCTAGGTAAGGTGTTTGTGGTTTATCTCCCTGATGTACTTTTTTCCTCGGACTCCTATAGAAGCATAACCCCTGCCCTAATATGTGTCATATTTTTCATGATATTGTAACCACTACATGTGGTGCTGGTTAAAAGTGTTAGCTATTTTTTACATTATTTACATATGTGCTTATAAAGAACTGCAAAATATTATATATATATATATATATATATAGTTATATTAGGGGGTTGTAGCTTAACCACTTCGCCACCAGGCCAATTCCTACACTTGTAAAAATCATCATTTGTTTGCTGGAAAATTACTCAGAACCCCTAAACAGTATATATATATATTTTTTAGCAGAGATCTTAGGGAATAAAAGAGCGGTCATTGCAACTTTTTATGTCACGCGGTATTTGCGCAGCAATTTTTCAACCCTGTTTTTTTTTGGAAAAAAAAAAGTTTCATGAATTAAAAAAAACATAACAGTAAAATTAGCCCAATTGTTTTGTATATCGGGAAAGATGATGTTATGCCGAGTAAAAGATACCCAACATGTCATGCTTTAAAATTGGTACTTAAAAATCTTCATAGGCGACGTTTTAAAAATGTTTACTGGTTACATGTTTAGAGGTACAGAGGAGGTCTAGTGCTAGAATTATTGCTCTCGCTCGAATGCATGTGGTAATACCTCAAATGTGTGGTTTGAACACCGTTTACATATGCGTTCGCTTCTGTGGACGAGCTCGTCGCGGGGACGGGGCGCTTCAGATTTTCTTTTTTATTATTTATTTCACCTTTATTATTTTATTTTTACACTTTCTCTTTAAATTTTAATTCTTTGATCACTTTTATTCCTATTACAAGGAATGTAAATATCCCCTGTAATGGGAATATTGCATGACAGGTACTCTTTATGGAGAGATATGGGGTCAGTAAGACCCCACATCTCTCCTCTAGGCTGGAAAGACCGAGATCAGAAAAAAAAACAGCGGTCTCGGTCTTTTCAGCTGAGTTCACGGGCATTGTTTACATCACGTGACCCGGACGTGACATCGTTTGTGACCTCCAAGGCACATAGAGATGACTGGTGACCATCTGGTCATCAGTCATCTCTATGCTCAACTTCCGCCGGCGATGGATCTGTTCTCCGGGCCGGGAGAAGCACCGGAGGGCATGTCCCCTCCCGTTGCCAATAAGAACAATCAAGCGGCTGAACTGCCGCTATGATCATTCTCATGGTGCAGAGAATCGCCGCAGATAAAAATGATATTTGAATGATGCATGTAGGTGCTGGAATCATTCAGATATCACCACTCAAAGACAAGGACGTCTTTGGACAGCCAGCGGTTGGCAAGTGGTTAAAGCGGTAGTAAACCGCTGAGAAAAAAAAAAAACTGCAAGACAATAGCATTGCATATGGAATACTTACCTTAGAACGAAGCTCCCGCAGTGCGTCCGGTCACCACTGAGGGAGCTGACATGTTCCTTCTGCGTTTCTTCCGGGTTCGCGGGCTCCGGCAATGTGAGTGCGCACGAGAGTCCTCGGTTCCGGCAAATTTCAGCACAATCCACCGGATCTTCAGAGAGCATGCACCACTGACGTCAGCGCCTGTATGCAAGGGGGATATCTCCTAAACCGTGCAGGTTTTGGAGATATGCATTTTACCTACAGGTAAGCCTTATTATAGGTAAAAATGTCCAAGCGGGATATACAACTGATTTAGGTGTAGAGCTTACCAGTGAGCTGAGACACGCCAGATATGATGTTTAAGGGCTTGTTGGGCCACTTTTATTAAAAAAAAGAAATAGACAGTCCACCCAACTTGCAGCAACAATGTCAACAAAAAATACCAAGCCATCTGGTTCTCTTTAGCAGCAGCACCACTGCTCAGGCTTTGGCCTTGGCCCTCCTGACCTTGTAACAGAGTCCCTGTGTTGCTCTTTTTTTTCCACACAGCTTCCCTGTTGCTTGGGCCCTCTGTCTGCTCTGACAGACTGTACCATGCAGACAGGCACGCTTCTCCCTGCACACCAGGACTCCTCGAGAGGTTGGAGCCCAGAACTCTGGTCCTGACTCTGCTATTAGACCCAGACACACTTGCACAATCAGTGTGCCGGCTGTTCCCAAGACCTGGTCCCAGGATTGGAGATTTCATCCCACCCAGATCACTATGAAATCTCCAGGCTCCAGGTCCCCAACTGGATTTTACGAACCTCAGAGGAAACTGAAAGCACATGTATACTCACGGGGAAAATAATTATTTGATCCCCTGCAGATTTTGTAAGTTTGCCCATTTACAAAGAAATAAAGGGTCTATAATTTGTATCATAGGTGTATGTTAAATGATAGAGACAGAATATCAACCAAAAATCCAGAAAAAACACATGATACAAATGTTATAAATTGAGTTGCAGTTAAGTGAGTAAAATAAGTATTTGATCCCCAAGCAAAACATGACTTAGTACTTGGTGGAGAAACCCTTGTTGGCAAGCACAGAGGTCAGACGTTTCTTGTAGTTGGTTACCAGGTTTGCAGACATCTCAGGAGGGATTTTGGTCCGTTCTTCTTTACAGATCTTCTCTAAATTCTTAAGGTTTTTTGGCTGTCACTTGCCAACTCAAAGTTTCAGCTCCCTCCATAAATTTTCTACATAATTAAGGCCCGGAGACTGGCTAGGCCACTCCATCACCTTAATGTGCTTCTTCTTGAGCCACTCCTTTGTTGCCTTGGCAGTATCATTTGGGTCATTGTCATGCTGGAAGACCCATCCATGACCCATCTTCAGTGTTCTGGCTGAGGGAAGAAGGTTCTTTTCCAAGATTTTACAATACATGGCCCCGTCCATTGGCTCCTTAATGCGGCAAGTCGGCCTGTAACTTTAGCAGAGAAATAGCCCCAAAGCATAATGTTTCCACCTCCGTGCTTGACTGTAGGGATGGTGTTCTTAGGGTCATAGTCAGCATTTTTCTTCCTCCAAACACAGCAAGTCGAGTTAATGCCAAATAGCTCAATGTTGGTCTCATCTGACCACAGCACTTTCTCCCAATCCTTCTCTAAATCATTTAGCTGTTCATTGGCAAACTTCACACGGTCTGTACATGTGCCTTCTTGATGAGGGGGACCTTGCGGGTGCTGCAGGATTTCAATCCATGTATTGTGTTACCAGTGGTTTGTTTGGTGACTGTGGTCCCAACTGCCTTGAGATCATTCACAAGCTCCTCCGGTGTAGTTCTTGGCTGATCCCTCACTTTTCTCATGATCATGCTTACCCCATGAGGCAAAACACTGCATGGAGCTCCAGATCGAGGGCAATTGATGGTTATTTTGTATTTCTTCCATTTGCCAATAATCGCTCCAACAGTTGTCTCCTTCTCACCAAGCTTCTTGCTGATGGTCTTGTAGCCCATTCCAGCCTTGTGAAGGTCTACAATCTTGCCCCTGACGTCCTTTGATAGCTCTTTGGTGTTGCCCATGATGGTGATGTTTAAATGGAAGAAAGAGATTCTGTGGACAGGCGTCTTTTATACACATAATGAGTTGTTAGGAGCACCTTCTTAAATTGACAGGACTAATCCGTGTACCACATGATACAAGCAAAGGTTGCTGCACTGGGTATAACTTTTTCCAAATGAACAGCCAGCACAATATTGTTGAACTTGACAATACAAATGCAATTGTAGAAAAAGGTGCAGCGCTGTAATTCAAATATAATTCATAGTCCAAAGGAGTGTGTTATTCTGAGAAAGTAGACAATTGCAGAGCCCGTCACCAGCACCCTAACACACTGCCTCTTACCAACTGAAAATGACCCCCATCACAGAAGTCCAACGAGCCCTTCAAATAATGTGTTGTCAGAGCGAAGGTGAACCAGATGGATCAATCCCAATGCAGATGGTAAGCTATTATGCTCGATACACAGTCAGGGTTAATTCATCCACAGTGTACATGTAAGGCAAAAGAGTAATCTCATGGTGTAGCAAGTAACTCTCACTTTTGGTGTAAAAAAACAGAGAAGGGGGGAAGAAAACCACCTCTGAAGAGCGACAGATTGTAGAGACCACCACCAACACCCTCACACGCCGCCCCTTACCAACTGCACATGACCCCCATCACAGAGGTCTGACAAGCCAAGTAGACAGACAGCTGATGTTCCAGAGTGAATGTAGGCTATGGATGCTGGATAGTCTATAAACCTCCCGATCTAATTCCTCCTCGGTGTGGTACTCATATAAGGCAAAGGAAATACTCTCATGGTGTAGTAGGCAACAATAGTTTTAATAATCATATAGAATTGTACTCACATTTGAGTGGTTAAAAACAAGCCTCATGTAATATAGGGAATGACCAGCGTTCCTAACCACGAAGATGGCCGCCGCGTCTATAGACTGACCCCTGCGTGTAGTCCTAGGCTCCTCCCAATGCGTTTCGTCATACGGTGACATCATCAGGAGCGTGGCCTGTGTGCCACATGAGCACATACTGTATAGCCAGTCTGTGGGAGCCACAACTATTGTTGGTTGGTTGGGGAGCAAATATTTATTCTACTCACCCGACTCAATTTATTACACTTGTATCATGTGTTTTTTTCCTGGATTTTTGGTTGATATTCAGTCTCTATGTTTTAAAATACACCTATGATAAAAATTATAGACCCTTCATTTCTTTGTAAATGGGCAAACTTACAAAATCTGCATGGGATCAAATAGTTATTTTCGCCACTGTATACATATCATTTTTTTATAACTATTATTTTTTCTGTGTATACCCTTATCAGACAACTGTTGCGTTTTCCTTGCATTTGCAAAGCATGACATAAAGAATGACAGGCGTCCCAAATGCTGGGAAAATGCTTAAAGCGGTTGTCTACCCTAAAAAAAATTAAAAATAAAAACCTGCAAGACAATAGCATAATGACCTAGTTTGCACCACATATAAAATACTCATCTTGAAATGAAGATCCGACCGGGCTGCTTGGTCCCCTCTGTGGGAGCGGACATCTTCCCATGGATCTTGCTTCTGGGTACGCGGCTCCAGCGCTGTGACTGGCCGGAGCCGCGAGACGTCACACCCGCACAAGCGCGCGGGACCCATTTTTCCCGGCAAGGTCTGGAACTAATGCCGGGCCTTTGCCGGGA
>BLSH010254406.1:1184752-1199467 GCA_018402905.1 Glandirana rugosa
GAAAAGTACACTGTTGTGACTTCTTTACTGTGAAAAGATGTTATATTTCATCACGATTCCAAACTGCAGGGTAGAACCATACCTCTGCTTGGATGCACACACGTGATGCAGTTCCGCTCGGGTCGCCTGCCACACTCATCTTCACCTCTCCGAAACTGGCCACACGCCCTGTCCACGTCCCAGCCACTCACTGACAGGCAAGCACCCCTTGACCTCCTTGCATTGCCAAGTTTATTGGAGAGTAGGAGGCAGGGGAGGATCTGGAAACCTGTTGGACATCCGGCCAGTGGGGAGAAGGTGACGTCACTTACGGTATCGGTTTTAGGTATCGGGGCATTTTCGCAAGTACCGATACTCGTGAAAATGCCTAGTATCGGTATCGGTGCATCCCTAATTTTCACTTAGGGGTGTACTCACTTTTGTTGCCAGTGGTTTAGACATTAATGGCTGTGTGTTGAGTTATTTTGAGGGGACAGCAAATTTACACTGTTATACATGCTGTACACTCACTACTTTATATTGTAGAAAAGTGTCATTTCTTCAGTGTTGTCACATGAAAAGATATAATAAAATATTTACAAAAATGTGAGGGGTGCACTCACTTTTGTGAGATACTGTGTATGGTCTATGGCGGAGAGCACAGCTGATCCTAATGAGTAAATAAACGTGCATCTCAATATGGCCGTCGTTACCTTTAGACAGATGGCCAAGCCTCATTTGGAGTCGTCCATTAGGCAAACCAAGCCTCCTTTTCGGTATAAAAACGGCCACTCATAGCGTCAATCAAAGGTCCAAGCCTCATTTCCAAAATAACATGACCGCTGCAAAGAATGTAATGGAGGACCAAGCCTCGGATAAAACTGTGAGAGACAACCAAGCCTCATTTCAGACAGGGACACCGAAGCGTCACCCTTTTATAGCCATGTACAAAGCAGTACAAAGTGTTATTATAGGGGAACAATAGTCTACTGGTAAAAATAATCCAGCTTTACGTTATCTACAGATATGTATCCAGTAAAGTGGTAGTCAACCCACTTATGTATATATATATATGATATAGTGGGCCCCAGTTGCAGTCCCTGATATCACCAAGGAGCCACACATAATATTCAGTAAATGTAATTCTACAAAAAGCTCTGCAGTCATGTTCCAGGAGACTGCAGTCATGTTCCAGGAGATGGTCAACATAACCACATCTCTTTTCAAGCGAAACGCGTCGATCAGCCAATCTTTATCCACAATTTAAGTTATACTGTATATGTACCCCTTTCATTGAATGGTAGCTCATAATATATGTTTTGGTATTTTTATTATTTTTTTCTTTTTCTTTTGGCATTTCTTTGACACATACAAATCCCCATACATGTCCTGCTGTTCCCTCTATGGTGCAGTGGGAATTTACTACTTTGACACATCTGTTTATACTATGTTAGATCTCACTATTGTCTTCTAATGCAGCTTCAAATAAAGCATGCCGTGACCGAGGCAGAAATCCAACAACTGAAGCGGAAGGTGAGAAGAGACTACACTACACGTACAGCTGTCTTTAAAACTTATCTAAATCTATAAACATAAATGTAATGTATTGCAGCTAATCCGTCTCCTTATGTAGTGATAGCATTTGTTTACTTTTCTCAGGCTTTTATTCCTTTATTTTGGTGATCCTACCAATAACACACTTCCTGTCCTAAGGTGACAACGCTCACTTACTGTACTGTATCTCTGGAGGAGCCGCATTGTCACCCTCCAAGGACTTACAGATGTTCTGTAATATATTTTCCACCCACCAGTTTATATTGAAAATATTTCCATGATATTATATCATATTCAGATTTGTATAGGGTATACTTTATCTATTAGAATATAAGACTGCTGGCCTCAAATGCCAATCTGGCTGGGGGAAGTAATGCCTGACATTGTTTTTCTGCTCTGAAACATGTTGTTTGCCTTTCAATCTCTTGGTGCATGATGTAACAACGAAAGAGGAAATTGAGTAGTCGTTTCAGAAAGCACCTACTATTTTCTACTATTTTGGTAATTTATTTTATCAACACCTAAATATACATTTTATATATATACCTGTATTTATATATATATATATATATTGTGGGGGATTAGCTCAATGGGGATCACCTTCCCTGGAAAAAGGCAGTCCAAACGGTAGGTTTCCTTAAAATCTGGCTTGTAGCCAGGTTTATTGAAAAGGTTGCAGGTAGAAATCAAATAAACAAAACAGAAAATAAATCCTCGTCATTCAGGCACTAAATAAACATCTCAGATTTTCCTAACTGAGTGGTGCAGGGCTTCTCCCAGACACCCACAAAACATAGACAATGCAAACCTTTTTTGTCTCAGTCCATAAGCAAACTTCCATATGTCAGCTCTCTCAGGCTGATGTCCCAGGCCAGAGCAAAAACGTTCCTCTCTTCCTGTTTATTTCAACCACCTGACGGTGGACTCCAGTGGACCACAAAATCTGGGCCGGAAGCAACCTTGCCAAGGTGGCTGGTAAAACCAGGACCGGATACCACCTTAGTCCACTCCAGATGAACGCATGTGAGGCAACACATAGCGTCCATCTATCACCTTGCCTCGCATAATGTCACAATATACAGTATATATATACATTATATAATAATATATTATACAAAATGAGCAAATATGACTTCCCTAATGCCAAATCTCGTTAAAGGGCATATATAGTTCTTTCTAGGTTTTTCACATAAACGTGTTGATTTAAATAATCTTAAAAGGCTGTGAGAATGCTTTTAAATCCCTTGAAGTGTACATTGTAATTATATATGTGAATGGTCAAGCCTTATTGAATCAATGCATACACAGGCTCTGCGTTGCAGCACTACACAGTGGTTGTGCTTTACTGCTCCTTCTCTGTATGGGCACAAATGCAGCAGGGACTGTCACTCCTCTGAAAAGCGATCTACATTTGGAGGTGTCTGATATCAACATGGGGACAAGGTGCCTTGGGGTGGGGGGCAGAATCCCACCTGCCACAAAGCACCCCTCCATGTTGAGAGCATGTGGCCTGGTATGGTTCAGGAGGGGGTCTAACTCACCCTCCCCCCTTCCTGTCCTGTCAGGCTGCATGCTCGGTAAGGGTCTGGTATGGATTTTGGGGGGAACCCCAAGCTGTTTTTTTACCAAAATTTTGGCATGGGTTTCCCCTTTAAATCCATACTACCAGACCCGAAGGGCCTGGTATGGATTAGGGGTGGAGGGGGCCCACTTTTTTATTTTTTTCACTTTATTTTTCATTCAGCTGTCAGCAGGGAAGCCCATTGACAGCTGATGACTCATCCGTTGTTAAAGACGCATCGGTTGTCTTCCCAGCCCTCTCCTTAACAACCAGCTATTCACTGTGCCCTGATTGGGCAAAGCTTTGCCCAATCAGGGCTTAGAATGCACTGTGCAGCGCCAGCACGCTGAGCGCCCCACAAATTCGGGTGTTCCCCAAATGGGGGAACAGGCGATGTTCAGGACAAAGTTTTGCTCGGCTCGAGCTGTTCACCTAACTTTATATACTATATTCTTGCTTAAAAACTATAAAGAGAAACAGTGATTTTTAATTAAACACTTATACTAAAAGAATGATTACATTCCCATGAAAGATGCTAGATTCCCTTTTATCTCAATGTCTTCATTGTCTCTGTAGCTGGCTGGCCTGGAGCAAGAACGATCTCGCTGGAGAGTGGAGAAGGTGCAGCTGCAGCAGAGTGTTCAGGAGAACAGGGAGCGTGTGGAGAAGTTGCAGGGCTACTGGATGGAAGCTCAAAGTCTTTGTCAGGCAGTGGATGAGCATCTGAAGGAGACCCAAGCCCAGCACCAGGGACTGGAGCGCAAATACAGCAAGGCCAAGAGGCTCATCAAGGAGTACCAGCAAAAGTAAGTGAAGTGGCCTTTTGAAAAAAAATATTGTTTTTTTTTTTGCTATTTCTTTTTTAACCAAGGAAGTTGCGCAATGTTGCTTCTATATGATTATTGACGCACTTTTCTTTTACTTTAGGATAGAATGGGGATGGGTTAGACCTTGTGTTGGTTTTTTAATGCTGTCTGTGTCCCTGTTGAAGTGGTTGTAAACCCTTACATATACCAAGTGAAGTGAGTAGCATCAGATGAGATTAAACAAATCCTTCTACATAAGTTGTACCTGTTTATCTGCAGTGTTCTATTCTCTACGTCTGTTTAAAGCTCTGAATTGTAAAGCTTTTCTAAGATTTCAGAAAAAAGGGGACAGAGGGCTGAAGTTACAGTCTGCACAGCTCAGTGAGAGCCCTGAAAACAGATTGGAGGGAAGAGACATACCCCCTTCACACAGCACACAGGAACAAAGCTGAGGCTGTCAATCAGCTTGAGGTCGCTCCCCTTTCACCATTTTTCACTTGGTATCAGGAAAACTTGTTAGAAGTGATTCATACTGATAGCAGAGGAATGAAGCAGCAGACAGAAATGACATGTAGTGCTTTTAATAGAGACAATTACACACTATAGAGCAGTGGTTCTCAACTCCGGCCCTCGGGACCCACCAACAGGCCAGATTTTAAGTATTACCCTGGGGAGATGCAGACTAGAATACTGCAATCGCTGAGCAGCAAATTATATCACCTGTGATGTATTTCAGTTATCCTGCAAACCTGGCCTGTTGGGGGTCCCGAGGACCGGAGTTGAGAACCACTGCTATAGAGGGATATGCTTTGTTTATATTTCATGTCTGAGGTTTACAACCACTTTAAGGATATTTTTCTATCAAGGTATATGACGGAACCGTCCAGCACCCAGCTTGGGGTGCTTACGCCAAGATATAACTTCCTCCAGTCTGGACCCAGAAACCGAGTATTGTAGTTAAGCATCCAAGAATATATGGCACTAGCTTAGATGCAAACTGGAACGCTCTTTATTGAACACTCAAACACAATATATAGAACACCAGGTCAGATAAGAATTTGATCACATTATGCAAACAGTAAGATAATTAACATATCTAAGGAACAGCCAACATACACATAATGCTAATCCACATCTAGCAACTAATAGCTGACAATTATCTAATTAACACGTAAGCTTATCAACATTAACACATAACATTCCCCAATAGTTCGATAGCAAGGTAATGTGGACACAATATTAATCTCATCTCCAAGATGAGCAGACAGACAGAAACAATAGGTGACTAATATAACAATGGGAATGCACACAATGGGACATAGACACTTAACACATAACACCTTAAATAGATTATATCAGGAAACCCACAGCATCAGGTTGCTTTGAGCTGATGATATTAACATCTGCTCTGAGTATCACAATCTAAAGCAGTCTTTGCTGGTTTTGGCAACAGAGGTTCTAAATATGTATCTGGGTCCTTCTGTTACAGGAGTCTGTGTGTTTTGGGGAGACATTGACTTGAATCAGAAACAAGACCACTCCAAAGGTCCCCCAGGCACACACCTCCCAAAGAATTGTGTTCCCTTAAAAGCAAGGGCCCATAGTCAGTAAGCAAGAGGCCACCCTGCAGTCCCTTCCAAAAACCCCTGGCTTGGTTGGGTCTGTCAGAAGGTATAAATCCTAGCTGTGACCTCCATATAGGACACTTTTCTTCTTTTGCTTTTCTGTCTGACATCTACCACTAGGAAAGGAAGTGAGGCCAAACCTCGCTCATGAGAACATTTTCTGCAACCAAATACTGACAAAGGTTCTAACCCAGCTTTTCACAACTTTTTTTAACACATAGAATAATTTAAAATAGCTTTCCAGTCTCAGGAAATCCCTGCTGATATTTATCAACAGCTTATGATACATTATCATAATGGTCAGTGGGAAGAATGCTTCTTGATCATTGGTGTCAATGGTTCCTTATCTGAGAGGCAGAAATTGCTCAAGGAACCACTAGCAACCTCTGGAGGAACTCAGATTGAGAAAGGCTGACCTAATTCTTCAACTGTTCCTCTATGATAATTTGTTTTTTGTGCTGCCTGTGCCATCATTGGAAGGATACCCCTCACTTCTGTCCTGACACCCATCATATAGACAGGGAGTGAGAGGAAATCTTCACCCTGTGGACAAAGAAAGCAATAAAACTCTGACAAAAGTCCTAAACCCCCCTCACTCTGCTAGAATTGTTTTTTTTATTGCCTACTATGTTCTCATTGGGAACCTTTCACATTTCCCCTGCATTCACATCAGATAGTCAGGAAAAGAGACTTTCTTTAACTTCCTGTTCTGTTTGAAACCTTACAAAGACCAGTAATAGAAACCTGGCAGAAGTTCAAACTTGTCCTCATTCTATCCGCATTAAAAGTCTTTCTGAAGTTGAGCTTTAACTAGGGTTCTACTATGACATCAGAAAGATTTTTGTGCTAATTTTAATGAGCATTGATGAAGATTAGCGATGAGCTAGAGTTCGGATCCAAATCCATGTTTGGCTAGACCCAGAAGGAAATTATCATTAAAGAAATAAAAACAACTAGATCTTTGTCAATCATCTATCTTCCATGTGAATATAATGAAACACTGGCCAATTTGGCCAAAGCAAAAAAAGGAATGTCTTCACCTGTTCCTTATTTTTCTCTCGAAGGTAGCCCAAGAAGGAAGCTGTCAGTGCTGGGGGGAGCCCAGAAGGAAGTGGTTAGCGTTGGGTCAATTAACTGGAGGCAGGGAATTTGCTGCCCCACAGCTGTACGTACGTAAAGGGACGAAGATGCTTGTGATCAATGACCTAAGATGGTCACATGGCCATATTAGGTTAAATTCATTGACCTATTATCATTGACCTTGTTTGACCACATGGCCATATTAGGTCAGTGATGTCACAAGCACCCTCGCCCCCTTGTGTACATGCAGATGTGGAGTGGGGAATTACAGCTGTTTGGCCCTTCACTGACAGCTTCCTTCTAGGTTCGAACCAAGCCTAAGTTCATCTCTAAAGAAGAGTGGGAGAAAGCCATTGAAGAACAGGTGAAGACGTGTTTTTTGCTCTAACCAAATTGGCCAGTGTCTCTGGAAGATAGATGAATGACAAAGATCTGCTCATATACTTCTTTAATGATAAAGCTGGCCTGGGCCGGTTGAAATTAGAATAAAGTTCTTAAGACCCAAGACAGTACACAGCTAGATCAAGAAATTAAAAAAGGTGTTTTTATAGGGGTGCTTTTGACCACACATCATTATATACAGTATCTCACAAAAGTGAGTACACCCCTCACATTTTTGTAAACATTTTATTACATCTTTATTCTATCTTTTCATATGACGACACTGAAGAAATTGCACTTTGCTACAATGTAAAGTAGTGAGTGTACAGCTTGTATAACAGTGTACATTTGCTGTCACCTCAAAACACAGCCATTGATGTCTAAACCGCTGGCAACAAAAGTTAGTACACCCTAAGTGAAAATGTCCAAATTGTGCCCAAACTGTCAAATTTTTGTGTGGCCACCATCATTTGACAAGCACTGCCTTAACCCTCTTGGGCATGGAGTTCACCAGAGCTTCACAGGTTGCCACTGGAGTCCTCTTCCATTCCATGATAAAATCACAGAGCTGGTGAATGTTAGAGACTTTGCGCTCCTCCACCTTCCATTTGAGGATGCCCCACAGATGCTTAATAGGGTTTAGGTCTGGAGACATTCTTGGTCAGTCCATCACCATTACCCTCAGCTCCTTTAGCAAGGCAGTGGTCATCTTGGAGGTGTGTTTGGGGTCATTATCATGTTGGAATACTACCTTGTGGCCCAGTCTCCGAAGGGAGGGGATCATGCTCTGCTTTAGTATGTCATAGTACATGTTGGCATTCATGGTTCCCTCAATGAACTGTAGCTCCTCAGTGCCGGTAGCACTCATGCAGCCCCAGACCATGACACTCCCACCACCATGCTTGACTATATGCAAGACACACTTGTTTTTGTACTCCTCACCTGGTTACTGCCACACACGCTTGACACCACCTGAACCAAATAAGTTTATCTTGGTCTCATCAGACCACAGGACATGGTTCCAGTAATCCATGTCCTTAGTCTGCTTGTCTTCAGCAAACTGTTTGCAGGCTTTCTTGTGCATCATCTTTAGAAGAGGCTTCCTTCTGGGACGACAGCCATGCAGACCAATTTGATGCAGTGTGTGGCGTATGGTCTGAGCACTGACAGGCTGACCCCCCCCCCCCCATGCTAGCAGCACTCATACGTCTAGTTCCCAAAGACAAATCTCTGGATATGACGCTGAGCACATGCACTCAACTCCTTTGGTCGACCATGGCAAGACCTGTTCTGAGTGGAACCTCTCCTGTTAAACTGCTGTATGGTCTTGGCCATCGTGCTGCAGCTCAGTTTCAGGGTCTGGCAATCCTTCTTATAGCCCAGGCCATCTTTATGTAGAGCAACATTTCTTTTTTCCTGACAGACTCCATGGCAGCATACGTATGGGTTAATCCCCCCTCCTCTCCACTCCTATAGGACCCCACTCCCATAAATTTAGGCTCAGAGCCAGAGGCCATGTTCCTTTTTTGTCCTCCTCCTGAAGACCAGAATGATTGAAGTCTTACCTTGGATAAAGTGTCCACGACCGAGGCCTGGTTGTTCGGCAAGTTGTGCCCCAGAAGATGTGTGGCGTCTCCAGCAATTCCCAGCCGTTGGTGGGTCGGAGAAGGGCGATAGCTGCAGTCCCATGTAAATCCCCAGCAGTCCTCAGCAGTGAGTGGGGTAAAGAGGGGTGATGGATGCGGTGCCATGTAAAATCTCCAGCAGCCCCAGCTATGAGTGGGGTGGAGAAGGTTGATGGATGCGGTCCCATGTAAATCCCTAGCAGTCCCCAGCTGTGAGTGGGGTGAAGAGGGGTGATGGATGTGGCATCATGTGTAATCTCCAGAAAACCCCAGCCATAAGCGGGGTAGAGAAGGTTGATGGATGCGGTGTCATGAAGAGCTCAAGCCTGGCCATTGGCAGGCAAAGCAGCAGTACGGCCTAATAGCCTAGCTAAGAGCAGGTGGCCATAAACACCCTGAGCCCATGCAGCAACAACGTGTTCTGTATCCAGGCGTAATCGTGGGGGATGCCATGTGCGGTGATGTATACCTTTCTATTGCATACTCCATGGCAGCAGTTTGTGTGTTTATCTGTTTGTCTGTTTTCTTTTCCTGGCTTTAATGTCTTCCAGACCGTGGCGGCTGGAGCACACCTGCGTTCCAAGCCGCCACTCTCTATAATGGCCTAGTGTCCCTGGGTTATTCCTGCCCAGGGACTCAGCGCAGGTGTGCTGTGGGCAGCAGTGGCATCATTGCAGAGGGAGAAATTAGATCAACGGTCATTACTTTTGATATTGAGTTTTTCTCTGTGGATAGCGTGCAGCAGTCTCCAATGTTGTGTGCATTCATCACAGGTATATGCTCTGCTATGCAACCTTGTGTGCTGTCTTGGTGTGATTGTATCACCTGTGCAGTTTGGCTATCTGTGCAGTTCACACAGCAGATGTATTACTGCTCCCCCTGTGGCCAGCCTTTGTGTAGCAAGTTTGAGAGGGTGTTAACCCTTTTCTTTCCTTGCTTGCCTGGGCACACTTTTGGGTTCTTAGTCCTTTCCTTTCTACCCTATTTTGTGTTTTTTTTTTTTTTTTGTGAGTCCTTCTAGGTCAGATTGACAATACACGGCATGAGATCAGTAAGACCTCTTTAGGTCACAACATCAACTTTCTTCATCCAGATTTAGTCATCATAAGTCATTGTCAAGATCCAGCCTTCATAGCAGAAGCTCTGAATCCTCCTCTAGGCACCGCACTCACCGCTATGTCAGCCGCTCCAAGGAAGGAGCCTGCTGGGGATACGGGATTCAGGTCCCAGGTCTCTGTGAGCAATATTATGCCCGAGCAGTTGGAGAAAAGGATTTCCATCAAATTAAGTCTCTGGTGAGGCGCGGGGTGCAAGAATCCCTTAAAGAGTTGGGTATAAGCTACATGCAATGCCCACTAGCCATTACGGCGTGTTTTTCCCACTAGGATGGCTAGGAAGAGCAGGAACCATCCCAACCATGCCATCCATCTATAAAGACCTCAGACAGTGAGGCAGAGAGAGTCACTTTGCCCTTGTGGTGCCCTTTTGGTCAAAGCTATGAAGAGGGCATTTGTATGGGTAGAACCTGTGGAGTCTCCTGCAAAGCAAGAGCAAGCTCTGTAAGCATCTTGGGTTCTGTTTCCTCCAGTGCGACTTGTCATGCATTCCAATCTATGCGACTTAAAGTTGCAGCAACTCTGGAAAGGTTCCTGCACTACCTTGGTGCGACTTTGATACAGCTCTGACCCAGAGACTGTAAAGCTGGATCGGGGGCTGCACTTAGTCGCATCGGAGTTGCACTCCAGAGTCGCGCTCTGAATCGTGCGACTTTGGGGTAGCTATAGCGGAGACGTAGCCTCAGAGAGAGTGTCCTATTCTCCCCATTCCTATCTGGACTAGGGGACATCATTTTGGATGAGCAAGGTCGTGAGATATACCTCCCTTCTGAGCAGGTCAAGCTCTATCTATTCAGGGATAAGGATGTGAAGAATCGAAAGGCTGCCTCTCTACTTGTTCATGTTTGCTAAGGCAATCAAGCCGGTCGCTCTTCCCTGGAAGATGCAGTGATTGGGCTGAAAGTCGGCCGAGGCGCTAGTGGCCATGTTTATAGCACTGAAAATGTGGAAGAAGAATGTGGACGCAGTATTCAAAACCTTTCAGATGAAGCGACCAGAAACCTGGTAGTTCAGGAGCCAGAGCTGGCGGTAGGTTCCAGGACAAGGCTTCATTTGACATCATACACATTGTAGTAATGTTCTGGCTAGCTACGGCTAAGTAAACGCCATGGCTCTGGCCTTGGCTTGCGGATCCTGCCCCTAACAGGCGTGGTGGAAGATCCCCTTGAGGGAGCTTCATCATTTGCAACGAGCTGAATAGCACCATAACCTGGGCCACAGTTGGGTTTTGCCTCAGGACTGGCGCCTGCTAGGCCCGGAAGAATATGTGGTCTAGAAGACAATGTTCAGTGTGTGCGGGGGTCGCACGCTTTGCAGACCAGGTCAGGATTTTGGGAAAAGCTGATGGAGAGGCCAGGTGTCCCCTCATTTGTCGGCTAAGTGAACCTGACCTCAAGTTTCCGAGGAGCCGAGTTGGGGTCTCGACTGTTGGAATTTTAAGACGGTCGTTTCAGGATACGCATGGGCCTTCGGATTTCATCCTCAGCTCAGTTTTGTTTTCCCAGATTTACCTTACTCCGAGGTAAAGAGGCAGATACGCTTGTATTATGTAAGGTCTCTGGTGTCGCAAAGTGCTGCTGTGCCAGTCCCAGAAGGCGGAAGATTTCTGGGCATGTCCTTGTCCCTCTTCTTGGTCATAAAGCACGGCTTGCAGAGGCCAGCTATAGACCTCACACACCTAAAACATTTCTCATCTAAAAGGAGAAGTTTATGATTGGGATCCAGCCAGGTGACTGGCTCATTTCGTAGACCTAAACGTTAACTCACATCGTTACCTGAATCTCGGTCAGTCTTCTCCCACCTGCGCACCTTTCAGTATCTAAAATTATCGGCACTATGATGTCTACGTAGCCAATGGTCAAGTGGACACTCTGGAGAATGCGGCCCTTCCATAAGGGGTTTCCCCAGCAGAGGGAGCCAGGATGTAGAGTGCAGGTCATCTACAAGGCCCCAGTCATGAGAGAGCCCTAGGTGGCTGCAACGGAGAAAGGTATTTATTGGCCATTCCATTGCCCCATCTCCTGCCTCACAATCGCGTTTGATACCAGTGATACAAAACTGGGGACTTACTGCCTATCAGGGATAATGCAGGACAGGTGGGACTGTCAGTTTCACAGGAGTGTGCAAACATTCTGAAATTACTGGCAGCCTTCTGCTCCCTACAAGCCAGTATGCCTTGGACTCTAACCGACATCTCATCAGTTTATGTCCCCGGAATCCTGAATGATTCTAACAGGCTTTCTTTCCAGAGTCCAACTGAAGAGCAACAAATGGTCTCTCCAAGAGGTAGTTTTCAGGCAGGTCCGTGGGGGTCAGTACAAAATCAACCTGCCTGTCTCCCGGTGCACCAAGAAGTTGGAGAAGTTTTATGCTGTTGGAGGTACAACAGTAAAGTTGCTTGGTACCGTAAACTACATATATACACTATAACTGTCTATACTAGTAGGTGGCACTGCAGTATTAGTGTGTATTCTGTGTTATAATATTATAACAGGATGTACCTTCTGTATCTAGTGTGCGCTTGTATAGTTCCTGTTCCTATCTCCATGCTAGAAGACATGTTCTGCTATTTCTCCATGAAAGTATTCTGTAAAGGATATCTCTCAAAAAGCTTCCAACGCATGATATCATAATATCTGCTAACATATACGCAGGGCTGGTATCTCCAAGGCTTCAGGACAGGGGCCTGACAGATTATTGGATATGCAGCGGGACCTGTGCGATTCTTCCTGTTCCGGTCAACCTTAGGTTTTTGTGAAGATTCAAAACAGAAGTCGCGGAGGTAGAGGCAGAGATGCCATATTCGCCATGGTTCCCTGTGTTAGCGCGGATCAGCTGCCGGAAACCAGAACCCATTCCCCTCAGGCCAGACCTTCTGTCATGACCTAGGCTCAGACTTTGGAGTAAGCAGAGGCTTCCCAAATGGTACCTCCCTCTTGTTCTCGACTCCCTCGGGATTGGAGCACAGTATTCTAAGATTGTCCCTACAAGACCTCAAACTGAGGCATCGCCATGGAGAACCTTTCTTAAGACTCTTTCCAGAGTGAGTGGCGTTGTTGCCTATGCTCAACTCGAATCTCAAGATTACATCATTTCATGGGTACCAAGGAATTGTTCTGCTAACCTTTAGGGTACTAACATACATCCTTTAGACATGGGAGAGGTCATGTTCTGGAATCCTGAGTTTGGCTCTCAGCAATACCTTTTCTTTTACAAATAAGTGATCTGACTTTTGCGCTACTATGCGTGACTTGGCAAGTGTAAAACAAATGTGAGCTTTGTATAAGATGGCCTTTTCTTGGTTCTAGGAATCTCTCAGATATTATTATATCTGCAAGCTATAGCATCCTTCAGGCTTTAGAATGCCTGTTCATTCTTTGCCGAAAAGAACATGGGAAATGTGCCTCATCTAGGACGATGGTGGCACGGGTTGTTCGGGCCATCCAACAGGCTCAAAGCTGTGGGCTTGGCTCTCTGGAGGTGGTGACCACTCGTTCAACCAGAAGTGTGTGTACATCTCGGGCAGCTTCGCAGCATGTAGTCCGTAGGGCGGCCTTGTGGCCCTCAATCAATACATTTATGGCTCATTATTATGCAGAGCCTGCTTCGTTATCCTCTGTTTTTTGTGGCTTGAAGGGCCTGTCTGTTGATGGTACGAATTAAAGCCTTTGGTTCAGCATTTTCAGCATTGCCCGCCCATGCGGTGTATGGCTAGTTAAATCCCATACGTATGCTGCCATGGAGTCTGTCAGGAAAACGGAAAATTTCCTATCAAATACTTACCGTAATTTTCCTTTCCTGATGGACTCCATGGCAGCAGGAGTTCCCAGCCCAGTGTTAGGAGTAGGCTAGTTACGGAACACAGCCTCTGGCTCTGAGCCTAAATTTATGGGAGTGGGGTCCTATAGGAGTGTAGAAGAGGCGGGAGTAACCTATACGTATGCTGCCATGGAGTCCATCAGGAAAGGAAAATTACAGTAAGTATTTGATAGGAAATTTTCAGTTTTTTTCAGATCCTCAGAGAGTTATTTGCCATGAGGTGCCATGTTGAACTTCCAGTGACCAGTATGAGAGAGTGAGAGTGATACCACCAAATTGAACACACCTGCTCCCCATTCACACCTGAGACCTTGTAACACTAACGAGTCACATGACACCGGGGAGGGAAAATGGCTAATTGTGCCCAATTTGGACATTTTCACTTAGGGGTATGCTCACTTTTGTTGCCAGCGGTTTAGACATTAATGGCTGTGTGTTGAGTTATTTTGAGGGGACAGCAAATTTACACTGTTATACAAGCTGTACACTCACTACTTTACATTGTAGCAAAGTGTCATTTCTTCAGTGTTGTCACATGAAAAGATGAGGTTAAATAGGAAATTGGATAAATCTGAATAAATAAAGCATTTGGATTTTTTTTTAAATTATTTTTGTTGATTGTTTTAAGTAAAATAGATACATACAATATGGGTGGGCCCATCCAACCAGGCCCCCCATGGACCACACAGGGTCCATATCATACCTTACCTAACTAGACATAGGCCCGCTAACTAGCATACCAACATACCAAAACAGTTCTTCCCCTCCCCTCCACCCCCCTTCGCTCAGCACCCCCGCCCCCCCCCCCTGTACATTGGATCCTGCAAACCGATTTAGTGGCCCTTCCTTCAGCGCACCAAATGATACAGGACCTCCCTCATTTTATAACCCGCTTCTTACCCCGGGAATTCCCGGCAAGGAGCAGAAGACCGCCCCCGTGTGGGTCAGCCTCTTCCCCCCCTTAGGATCCCCCCAAGCCACCCACTTGAGTTACTTAATTTGCTGAGGATCTTGTATCACACCATGCTCTCCACACCTTATCAAATTTCTTGGTACACCCTCTGGCCTTGTAGGTTACTTTGTGGAACAGCAGCATGTTGTTTACTAGCTTTTTCCAATATCCCAGGCTTGGAGCCTCCTGCCTCTTCCAATGGAGTAGTATAGCTTTTT
>BLSH010254406.1:1203762-1214938 GCA_018402905.1 Glandirana rugosa
CGTCTAGAGACAGTACAGTAGACCGTCTTGCCATACGAAACAAATGTATCCGTCTAGGGGCAAGACGGAGACATCTTCCGCTAGCGCCCAGTGTCCGTCTGTAGCTCATGTTACTACCGCTATGCGTGTGGGCACAGTCGGACGGTGTCAATTTGACGCCGTCGACCGGCCCTTAATCAATTTTAGGTTTACGAACTCCATGGTCTGTACGTCCCGCTTCTAACCCTACCTGATACCCTGGCCGGCAAACCTGTGGATCACAGTCGGTCTCTTTCTAAAATGGTAATCTCTGAAGTCTCGTGAGTTTCTAGAATACGTTGAGACCCTTCCCTGTTGGAGTGGGGGCATCAGCTGCCTCCTTATCGCTCTCTGGGTTACTTTCCTCCCAGAGTTGCATAAGATCTTTGAGTGCTCTGAAGTCTCTAATGGTAAAATCTTTCTCTGGCTGACACTAGGTGTCCAAACGGCCGGTCCCATAGTCCATCCCAATCTTCGCCCTGCATGTCTGGTACCTCAAGCATTTGGATTTTAACTAATTCCCGGCCAGCTGCCGCAGTTTAACTGTGGCAGGCTGACACGGGTGTGCGTATCGCCATCATTGTACTCGATGTCTGCCTGTGACCCGCGATCGCCTTCTACAGAGGCAGAACGGGGATCTGCCTATGTAAACAAAGCATACCGTTCTGCCAGATGACATGACAGAGATCTGCTCTTCCCAGTAATCGGGGACAAAGATCTCTGTCATGTCCCTGCTAACCCATCCCCTCAACAGTTAGAACACACCTAGGGAACACAGTTAACCCCTTGATCGCCCCCTAGAGTTAACCCCTTCCCTGCCAGTGTCATTTATACATTGATCAGTGCATTTTTATAGCACTGATCAATGTAATAATGTCACTGATCCCCAAAAAGTGTCATTTGGGTTCAAATTTGTCCGTCGCAATGTCGCAGTCCCGCTAAAAATCAAAGATAGCCGTCAATACCAGTAAAAAAATAAAATAAATAAATAAAAGTCCATAAATCTATCCCATGGTTTGTGGACGCAATATTTGCGCAAACCAATCAATATACGCCTATTGCGATTTTTTTTTTACCAAAAATATGTAGAAGAATATATATCGGCCTCAACTGAGGAATACATTTTTTTATATGCTTTTTTATATATATGTATTATAGCAGAAAGTTAAAAAAAATTTTTTTTCAAAATTGTCACAGTTTTTTTGTTTGTAGTCCAAAAAATAAAAACCGCAGAGGGGATCAAATACCACCAAAAAGAAAGCTCTATTTGTGGGGGAAAAAGGGACGTCAAATTTGTTTGGGTAAAACGTTGCACGACCGTGCAATTGTCAGTTAAAGCAACGCAGTGCCGTATCGCAAAAAATGGCCTGGTCAGGAAGTGGGTAAATCCTTCCTGGGCAAAAGTGGTTAAGATCTCATAAAGATGGTGTGGGCACCCCAGCTGCTTTAAATACTCCATAATTCCCCTCAATGGATTCTCCGTAAGTGGTTTGGGCAAATAGATACTCTGTTCCGGTGCCTCATATGGAAAAAGAAGGTAGCCCGCATAAAACTTTCCACGCTTCAATACAGTAAGGACCAAGGGGGTCTGGCAGTGCCCAACATCAGGTTTTATTTCCTGTCCTCGCAGCTCCAAAAAATGGGAGATTGAGGGATAGAGGACACTGACGACCCAATACGCAGGTTGTTATTCCATAATGCTCCTGACATGCCAGCAGTCTCTTGCCTTGAGGCGGGTATACCCCAGTGCCCTGGATCTGCGCCCACAATAAAACTGTTGAACAAGCTATGGATGTCAGTTAAGAGTTTGGGGCTTTCTGGCTTCATGGCACTCACCCCAATCTGGCGCAACCCCCGCTATGTAGAGCTGAGTAAGTTGGAGGGTTTTCAGCCCTGGGAGGTCTCAGGGATTAAGTACATCTCACAACTCTAGAACCAAAATCATTTCTAGATTTGCAGGGAGAATTCACTCTGCCGAGACATCACTTTTACAGGTATGTTCAGGTCCGCCAGGCTCTGCAATCCCAGGCCCACCACGTGGACCTGGTCCTATCTAAACACCCATTACTGAAGGAGGTTCTAGCCACCCAGAATAAAAAAGGCATGATATCTCAAATTTGTCACTCCCTTCTTTCCAGGATATAGGATTCAGCCAGGCTTCCATGCCGGCGGGGGTGGGAGCAGGACACAGTCAAGATAGAGGGTGAGGACTGGGACGTGTTTGCAGTTCATGCCCACCGTTTCAGTTTTCCCATCTTATAGGCTCTCTCAAATATTTATTTTGCATAAATCGTACCGCACGCCTGTGCTGCTTCACAGATGGGGTAGGAGGGAGTCCCCTCTGTGCCCCAAATGTGAGAGGGACACGCGAGACCTCATTCATGTACTGTGGCCTTGCCCAAAACTACTCAGATATTGGAAAAAGGTTACCGATACTATATCATTGGTCTATCAAACCACTGTCTCGCTCCATCCGCTGACCTGCCTATTAGGTGCAATAGATGAGGAAAGTTTTGTCTCTCCTAGTAACATAGCTGTGACCAGACTATTATACATTGCCCGCAAGCAGATTGCACGGTTATGGTTATCATCGCAGGTTCCTACGAAGAAGTAGTGGATTGAACAGGTTAATATATTAACATAGGAAGGCCCCCAACAAATTTCAAAGGATTTGGCAGCCATGGCTGGACACACCGGGCTTGGCACCGCCTCAATTAGTACTAGATAGACTTCTCCAGATGTAATCCCCTTGTGCTCTCCGAAAATGTGGATGGTGGCAGTTATGGTATTTGCAGCTCCAGGTCCTCAGGGTGGGCGCGAACAACTGGAGTACGACTGTTCCTTCGCTTCAATGGCTAGTTAATCAAACAGGTCCCTAGATGATATGACTATTCACGTCACGGTAGTGGGTATTCCATTGTATTTTGTTGGTTTAACCTTCCCGTTGGAAGGATGTAAGTCTACTGATGTCAATTTGACTTGTGTATTCATGTTGCTGTCACTAACCAGTTACCAATCTAGTTTACATATGTACAGGTACAGTTTGGTATATTAGTACAGATGCAAACAATGCGCTTCATTCTATGTAACAATGGCGTAACATGGCCGGTTACCTTTCTCTTTAAAATGCATCTATATAATGTAATGATGTGAATTGAGGGGCTATCTTGGCCTGCTTTATTGTCCTTGTACTGTACACGCTATTTTGTGACACAATAAAAACCTTTTATGATTTAAAGTTGTTAAGATCTTGTCAACAGGACCTAATAGAGTTATATTGCTGCTATACAGAAACGTTATTATAATTCAATCAAGCAATTTAATCAATAACACTCTTATTTGTACATTTACAGGGAGCTGGACTTTTTGAAGAAAGAAGAGATTCAAAAGCAGGCACTGGAAGAGATAGAGACTTCACATGCTACGGAGATCCAGAGACTTCAGGAGAAGGTATCATTAGATACAGTGCAGCTCTTGTAGCCTGATATGTCATTGTGGTAGCTGACATGTTAGTAGTTTCCCGGTACTAGTTGTTGTAGTAGTGCTTGATGCATTAAATGCAATAATAATGAAGAATGCATTAATCCCAATCAACCTGTGAGAAATAAATTGTCAGGAAACATAAAGCTGAGCTCCAACCTTCCCTTCAGTCTTGCAAATTGGTATAAGTTCTTCTGCACTAAATTGCTTATTCTGATTTCATTGCACACTGTGAGCTTCTTACATTGTGCATTAGAAATCATAGCTAGTCAGATGCAGCTTGCTTCATTTTCTGGCTGGGGGACATCCAGCATCATCTAGCCCTTTTCTCTCTGACAGTCCCTAGCCCCACCGCGTCTCTCATTGGATTTCAGTTCTTTCTTTCATTTTAGCATCACATGTGGGTGTTAACTAGGGTCATCTGCATGCAAATACATCCTGCCTAGGATTGCCCACTTCTCCAGACTGACACCACCCATCAAGGCATGTTGATATTTACATACCTCCTATTAGCCTGTGTAGAGGAAAGATGCTTATACTTACCTATTCCCTGGGCAATCTAGTCCGGTCCCCAGCGGCCAGCTTTAGTGAAGAGGAGAGATTGCAAACAACAATTGCAATACCTGTGGGGTGACATCACCCATAGGTTTGCTATAGGGCATCAACTGTCCTTCCTCTACCCTAAAGCTGGCACTGGGAGCCAATCATGTGAGTGGACCAGAGTGCCCAGGGAATAGGTAAGGCATCTTTCCTCTACAGGCTAGTTAGCATAGGGCTTAGAATGGGGGTGGGGGTGGGGGCAGGTTTAAGTTTAGATATGGTTAGACTGGTCTGGCTGCTATGAGCTATTAGTGTATAAAGTAAGAATGAGTCGCCTTATGGAAACTTTTAGTAGTGTCACTTGCTATGAGTAGCCATTGACCTAAAAAATCTAAAACAAGTAGTTATCTATAGTGTAGGCTACACTAAATCTGATAATCAGAGACTAATATAATGGGGGTAGTTCAGGTAGCATTCTTAGTGCATCTCAATCACTCATTCTTAATACTGCTTTCTTTTTTTTTTCCTGTCCTTATCACAGGTCACTGAATTAGAGAAGAAACTTGTGACCCTTCAGTGCCCTACTCCTCCTTAGAGTATACATTACAGAAAATAGGGAATGTTGGGCCCATGGTGGCTTCTGGTTGCCCACCAGTGCAGGATCTGTGTCACCAGTGAGGTCTGCCCCCCCTCCTATCTTACTTAATACTCCAGTGATTCAACGGGGGTGAAGTCTTACTCACATCTGGACGTGTGATTGTGATTCTCTGTCAACATCTAACTGGACAACGGTGGGATTCCAGCTGGTTGTGTCGTGACTGCAGCTCTGTAGCCTGTGTCTATGTATTTGTGTGGGCCTTAGGCTCATGTATTCCTGGTGGACCTTGGAATGTGCCACATGGCAAGATATTGTATTCAGTGACCCCACTGGCTGTATCTTATAAGGACTTTGAAATGGCTGGGATCCTTTGCCCCCTGGTGGCCTAGACAATGACTGTGGCCTCTTCTCCTGGATTTTGCGTGTACCTGTGCTGTGTTTGTGCTGGTGGTCTCTGTCTAATACCTGCCCTTGGCATCTCAAGGAAAGTATGTACCATTCACTCTTCCTCTGTTCCAAGCTTTCTTTTAACAGTAGTGACTCCCTTCCCTTTTTGCTTGCATACAGCCGGAGCAAGGTTGAGATGGAGCTGCCATCTTGTTGGTTATCAACCTTTTTATTTTTTAGGAACTAAACACATCACTGGACCTCATTTGTCAAATTACTTGTTGGCAACCAGTTAACCTTTTCCATATTTTTCCATTTCAAGCGGTAACCCTAAAGGCTGGATGGGTTTGGTAGTTCTGAATAACACAAATATTTTATAATAGATGCCTTGATAAATTAGGTCCAGTTGGTGTGAACCCAAGACCGGCCACACTTGGCTTTTAAGTTGCAGGTGGATGCTGCTGGTAACTCAGTATTCCATTGGCTCTATCTACCTTCTGGAGTATGCTCTTATACCACCCTTTTTTACCCATGGATCCCATTGCAATAGGAATCCAAGGTAAGCAGACCTGGTAACTGGGCTGTAGAGATCTTAGTAATAGAGCCCCAAGATAAAAAAAGAATCTACCAAGTAATCTACTGCAAATGGCAGTTTTTGGTGGACTAACCCTTTATTCTACCATCTAATGAATTTACTAAAATTCTGCTGCAGCCCACAAGATGGCTGTCACCAAAGTGTACAAGCACTTAGTACACTGTAATGAAATACATAGTGGATAGCTGAGTAACTGAGAAATTGACATAAGGTAAGGTGTATGAATCTGAGTGTATGAATGACTGCATTAGCCAAATTCACCTACTTGGACCTACCAAACATCGAGGAACTTCTAGGATCCAACCAAATCTGGCCTTCACAGACTAAGCCTATGTTCACACTGACAGCGGGAATGAAATTGTGCGAGTTCTGCTGACCTCGCATGATTTCATTCCCGCATGTCAGTCCTGACTTCGGGGGGCGATTTCAGAGACATCTGTGTGGGTTTCTGCACAGATGTCCATTGAAATCGCACCCCGAAGTCGCTAAAATTAGTACAGAAACTACTTTTGGGGATCGGTGCAGCGCCGCAAATGCGGTAATAGCTGCCGATGTGGCATGCGATTTGACATGTCAAATCACATGCCAAATCGCTGCAATGTGAACCAGGGCTAAACCACACTTTTTATTATCCTTTCCTATGTTGTGCTCCCAAAATTAGATCAGGCCTAGTCTTATAACCAAAGTGGCTTTGCTGTTTTTCAGTATAGTTTGGGTTCATCTGGGAAACCCAACATTTAGGAACTGCTAGGACCCAACCAAATCTGGCCTTCACAGACTAAACCATGCTTTTTTATTACCCTTTCCTATGTTGTGCTCCAAAAATTAGGCCTGGCCTAGGCTTATTATCAAAATGGCTTTTGCTGTTGTTCATTATAGTTTGGGTTCATCTGGGGAACCGAACATCTAAGAACTGCTAGGATCCAATCAAATCTGGCCATCACAGACTAAGCCACACTTTTTATTACTCTTTTGTGATCCCAAAATTAGGCCTGGCCTAGTCTTATAATCAGAGGGGCTTAGCCGTTTTTTCAGTATAGTTTGGGTTTATCTGGGGAAAGGAGGGTTGGGTGGTCCAACATTCTCTGACTCTGGTTTTAAAGTTTAAAATATATTTAATTTTACACATACAGGTCTGTAGGACTTGATAACAATTGCATGCTTGTCGGTGGAAATACTGGTGAATTCCACTGAGGTGGGGCTCTACCTGAAGGTGGGACACATTTGAGCATGTCTTTCTAAAGCTTGGTTCGAACATGTGAACATAGGGCCAGGAATTAGGATGTAATCTCAGGTACTGTCTGGGCATTGGGAAGTAACACTGCAGGTGATGGCATAAACACTATACACCGCACAAGCCATTCTTTGTAATATGTTGCACATAGGGGCTTCTGATAAACACCACTCACCAGGGCTGTTCATAGACACCAAGGTCCACCTTTACATTTTTGTATAGCAAAAGATGTCAAGCATTTCCAGACTTATAGTAGCAATGATCTTGGATTTGGAAAATAAGGAAAAATCAAAGTCCAGTAAGGCCTGAGAGCTCTTACAATACTGAACAACATCTTGCTATTATCATTGAGCACAGGAAGGCTGTCCTATTTCAGATGAAGTGTCTTATCTTCTTGACGAAAGAGTCAGAACTCAGTTTCTGATCTTCTATGTCTTTTATTTCATCCTCAGCTTACAAAGCATAACAGAGGCGCTAGTGCCTTTATTGTAAGCTGAGGATGCTTTGATTGTAAGCTAAGGATGAAATAAATGATATATAGAAGTGCTGCCTTCTTTTTGTTTGATTATTATGAGGCTAACAGGAGCCCGAGTGAGCACCAGCATCCCCTGCTGATATGTGGAATATGAATGTGGGAGGTAGAGTCCTTGTGTTTAAGTTATTTCTTTTTAAGGTGTACAGGTGGTGGTTAAGAGTTATTTTACAACACTGGAAGTAAGTCTCCATTACCTCCACATCTCTCTGTGGACCTGCGTCAATTGCCCTTCTTGTCCCTTAATAAAATGCCCTTCAACTTATTGCAGTTAGTGGTCCTCAAGACCCCACTGAGGTGGGATTTTGCTGCAATCCAGGCCCAGCATCACCCTGTCCAGAGGTCCTTGTATCTAGAGTTTCAAGAGAGCTAATGCCGCCATTCAACCGGTCCTGTGTGCATGATTAGATTGTACATTGTACATAGCAGTGACAATGAAAAGTGTGGCTTTTGTATGTGTGAGTGTGTGTGCGTACTAAAACTTATTACAGACACACATCCAAAATAATGAGCTTCTTCAGTAAAAAAAAAAAAAAAGTACATCAAGCCTTTAACAACCAATCAGAATCCCTCTTTCACTGATCTGACCTCTTTTAGGTTAGGGATACACAGGGGAGTTTTATTTGCTCAGTCATGCTACTATAACGATAGCACCAGACCAAAACCAAATAAAAGAGTCCAAGATCATATATATATATATATATATATATATATATATATATATAATCATCCAACACGTTTCAGGCCAACTCCACCCTACTTTATCAGGACTCAACACATGATAAAACTTGAAAGGACTCAGAGAAAATGACTGTACAGGTATATTAGAACCAGCACTGAACTCTCCACATGGAGCAACAACTGGATAGTGTTAAGTCCTGTGAAGGGGGAGCGGTGTTGCCCCTGAAACACGTTGGATATTTTTATATGACTTTTTTTCCCCAACAACTAAAACGATCTTGGACTCTTTTTATTTGCTTTTGGTCTGGTGCTCCTTTCTGTATTTCTATGGTTTGAGCTACTGTTGGGTGCCCAACGAGGGAAGCCTTGTCGTCTCACCATAGCTATTGTGCTTTTTTCATCTGACTCCATTTGCAAGCCTAAAAAGTTCACAGTGCCTCTTTGAGTATGTTGTTTTGAAGTCCATGCTACTAAAATCATTAGAGATTAATTGGAAGGAGGAGCAATTGATGGAATACATGGCTCTCAATGGCATCAGCTACAGCATGCAGTAGCATCTTGTAGAGATCCGATCATACATGATTGGATCAATGTGTGAGTATGAAAGGTTTTTTTTTACTACGTCATGGTGCTTGCCTACTTTACACCATAAGAATCCATATCCATGACCAACTACTACTCCTAGCAATTAGTCTTTAGCCATTTTGATACACTATATTGCCAAAAATATTGGGACGCCTGCTTTTACACACACATGAGCTTTAAAGGCATCCCAGTCTTAGTTCGTAGGGTTCAATATTGAGTTGGCCCACCTTTTGCAGCTATAACAGCTTCAACTCTTCTGGGAAGGCTGTCCACAAGGTTTAGGTGTGTGTCTATGGGAATGTTTGACCATTCTTCCCGAAGCACATTTGTGAGGTCAGGCATTGATGTTGGACAAGAAGGCCTGGCTCACAGTCTCCGCTCTAATTCATCCCAAAGGGATGGGTTGAGGTCAGCCCAGTCAAGTTCCTCCACCCCAAACTCGCTCATCCATGTCTTTATGGACCTTGCTTTGTGCACTGGTGTGCAGTCATGTTGGAACAGGAAGGGGCCATCCCCAAACTGTTCCCACAAAGTTGGGGGAATGAAATTGTCCAAAATATCTTGGTATGCTGACGCCTTAAGAGTTCCCTTCTCTTAAGCCCAACCCCTGAAAAACAACCCCCCACCATAATCCCCCTGCCGCAAATGATTTGGAGGGGTGGCCCAATACTATTGGCAATATAGTGTGGATGAGCGGGTTCGAGGTGCAGGAACTTCAACCTCAACCCAATAGAACACCTTTGGGATGAATTAGAGTGGACACTGAGAACAAGGACTTCTCGTCCAACATCAGTGCCTGACCTCACAAATGCTTTCTGGAAGAATGGTCAAACATTCCCATAGACACTCCTAAACCTTGTGGACAGCCTTAAAGCTGTTATAGCTGCAAAGGGTGGGCCAACTCAATATTGAACCTTACGGACTAAGACTGGGATGCCATTAAATTTCATGTGCGTGTAAAGGCAGATGTCCCAATACATTTGGCAATATAGTTTAGCTTGATTGAGCTACTAATCTCCCCTGTACTTGGAGGCCTAAGTGAAATTGGAGTGGTGTGGGTTACTGAATATGCTCAATGCTCATGTATGTACAAGCTTTTCTTATCCCCGCTGTATATAGCTTCGAACCGTGAATCAGCTTCTAACGTTTTAGAAACATTTGCATCTAAAGCAACTCATGCAATGTAGATGCACACCTACTAACAATGACAATGCCACTGGTACTGGCAAGGAAGCTGCCGGCAGCCGTGTCAATTCCTGGCAACCCCTCCTTGTGACAGGACGAGAGGAAGGACAGAAGGAAGAGGCTTCTGTGGTCACGTAACACCGAGACATCTGGCACTGTCCTTTAAGAGAAGAGGGCGGGGTTTATCTGTATATTTTGAACAAAGGGATGCATGGGGGGGGGAGAGGGACTGCCACTAGGGGGTGTGAATAGGTATTATTAGAAGGAGGTTGAATGATACTGTGCCAAATTACTATCTGTCTATTTATTGGTATGTTATGGGAACAAAAAAAAAAAATGAATGGATGTAAATAGGACCTTTTAAAGTGATACAGAACAGGTCGACGAAAAGCGAAGCATTCTGGGGGATTATTAATCCAAGCAAAGTTTGGCATTAAACAGACTCTGATCAAACTAATATTGTGGCTTCTTGTAAAACTTGTGATGTGCGTGTGTGGATGAATGTACCGCTCCAAAATATTCCTGGCTACGTGAAGGTTGGAGAACTTGAGTTTTCCAATCGTGTCTTCTTAAAGTGTATAGCTTGGTTGCCTGTGCCCATCCAAGGGCATTCCAAAAAAGTGATTTGTTTTTGTTTAGGGGCCCCACTGCCTACTAATAAGGAGGGGTCCCTATGTCCCTTTACCTCCTAGCAAAGGACAACCTGGCGGATTGACTTCCAGCAACAGAAATGCAATAAGCCCCTAAGGATACTTTCTTTTTTTAAAGAGGTGCATAGAGCCAAGCGAGTGATGTAACACCATCGGTAGGAGAGGTGTCACTGGATCTAATAGAGAGAACATCCCACCAGGGGTCTGTAGGTTTTGAAAGGTCTTCTAATATCAAAGTTGAAAGTGATCATTTGGAATTCAGAGGACACAACCTCCCTGCATCTTGCCACCCCACCGCCAAACCCACCTTTGTTCAAGTACCCTGTTAATATTGGAGTACCTGCTTCTGAACTATGTAAGTGTGTAATGATTGGTAGATTTGAACTGTAAAGGAAGCCCATTGATAATTCTGAAAGGTGCAACCTGAATGTACCCAACTTTGCCCACTGTAAACTCTTAAATTAATGGAGTGTGGCAAGCTGCATCATCATGCTGGTGAGGTCATCAACCAAAACGCTCTTCTGTTATCCTGACACCGGGCCGGGACAAGGGGTGGGCAGGAGGAGCGGCTGCGCTGGGCACTGTGGTATCATCTGAGGTGGATGGGCATTGCGAGGAGATTGAAGGGGGAGAGCATTTGGAATTGGGGGGGGGGGGCAGCGGGAGAAAAGAATTGTTCTAGGAGGGAAAA
>BLSH010254406.1:1231636-1242661 GCA_018402905.1 Glandirana rugosa
GATGAAGAGAGTCTTTACCCCCCGTTAAGGAGATTCACCCTCTCTATTTGTCCTGTTTACCATTCTCAAGTGAAAGTAAAAGAAAACCCCAAATTTTGGGTTATCCTCAGAAAAGTAATAGAGGAAATCTTCCAATAGGGACACTCGTTCTGGTGACCTAAGGGTCCCCAAGCAATTCATTCAATTTGCAGAGATTTCCTCAAACTTCCTGTTTGGCTATGGGACAGGAAATAAAGGGAAATCTCTGCAATGGGACATAGATGGCAAAAAATAATCTGACAGGGGGTAATAACCCTCCCTTGCTCTATTCAAAATGAAAACATTTTTGCCCATAGTTCTACTTTAAGTCTTCAGTCTTACCCTGGGAGAATCTCCAGTGTGTGAGTCAGGAGGACTGGGAAGAAGAAGCAGCCAGGTGGGCTAGCATTTCTGAGAGAAGTAGAGCTGGGACCAGTGTCTACAAGGAAGCAGAAGGTGTTGCAGGATGCAGTTCACTCCATATGTGCTACTTTTCCAAGGGACTGAGTGAAGGTTCACACAGGGGCGGCTTCAAAGTCGCCCGATTTTCGTCCGACTTTGAAGCCGCCCCGTACAGCGCGACTTGCAAACGACTTCTGTATAGAAGTCAATGCAAGTCACTCTGAAGTGACCCCAGAAAGGTACAGGAACCTTTTTCTAAGTCAGAGGGACTTGAGTCGCTCCTAATAGAATGGTTCCATTGTACTGCATGGAGTGCGACTTGTCAGGGGACAAGGTCGCCCCTGTGTGAACCGGCACTGAGAGTTCATAGTCTGTAAGGAGCTGTTTCTGAGCTGACAAAAGACTGTTGGATACACACTATGCAACTTTCTTTAAATGTCATTTTTTAGATTTACCAAAACCATATAATATGAGGTCAACCCTAAACACTTTCCATGTGTATGCAACTAGGCAGGCCCTTATACTACATAGTTGAAGGTAAATCTAAAGGAAATTGAACAACAAAAGTTGTATAGTGTGTATCCTTAATCAGGGGGTAACGATAGGGGTTGCAATTGCAACCGGGCCCCATGGTCCAGGGGGCCCATGTGCCTGCCTTGTACACCTGAATAGGAGGGATGGTGGGGGTGGCATTTAGAGGAACCAATCTCCTCCATTTTCCTCTATCCAGTTTACTTGTCTTCTGCTGTTCCCAGGGTCCCTATGTCCTTCCCTGCCCCCCCACAGAGCTGCTGTCTTCCCCCTCCTCTTTCCTGCCAGCTGCTGTAGAAGATGCGTCATGATGGAGAGATGGGAACGGATCAGCAAATTTGTCATTTACCGGCTCCTTCCTTTTCTGAATGGACAAAGTCAGTGATTGGTATCAATTGGTTCACTTATAACTGAAGCATAGTAAACTGTTTTTACTATACTTCTGTTTCTGAATGAATGGGAGGCTCGGTACACAACTATTCCTGGCCATTCATTCTATGCAGCTGAGGTTACACAGATGGAAATTGAGGGCTGAGGTTTGTTTAGACCCCTGATATCTCATTAAAGCCCCCAACAGAGCTCCTAAAAAAATGTAATAAATTGTAAAAATAAAATTGTAAAAGAAATAAAATGAAATGGTAAAAAAAAATAAAAAATTAAAAACTACTGACACCAGTGAGGAAACTATCAAGGCTGCAATTGTGACCGGGCCCTGGCATTTCACCACCATAGGAAGGCCCGAAGACGGCAGAAAGGGGGCCCGCTGCAGAACTTGTAAAAGGGTGCCTCTGTGGGACCGTAATAGCAGTAAAGGGCCTCAGGATCAGTGGGTAGAGGGAAGGGCCCTGGCCAGGGGTCAGGGGGCCCTTCATAATTTCTTGCACCGGGGCCCTGAAGGTTCTAGTTACGCCTTAATCTCTAATGGAGCGAACCAAGCGGAGCTGTGCAAAGGATCAAGATATTGTGCAGGAGGATCAAGAGGAGCTGTAAATAGGGAGGAAGTTGTCCCTGGTTCTGTTTTTATTGCCAAGGTGGGCATTCCATAATTCCCATCCCCATCCAAGTTATTATTCCCTCAATAAAACAACAAAAACAAGCTGAAGGACTGTTTTCTGTGCCTGGATACAAGAAGGAAATGCTATGTGACTAGCTGTGCAGCAGTGGGGAACCCTTTCACTTGCAGCCCCTACAGGGGTAGCACTACATAGGTTTGTTACCAGGGGCTGAAAATGCATGCACAAAGCATCAGACATGAGTTTTCATACCTTTGACGTCTATGGACCTCAAAATGCCTAAAAGCAAACTGACTTGATCGATTTTCTAAAATGCCCTGCAGAGCAGCGCACAGATGTGAACAGGCTTTGTCGATAACATTGCCTTTGATGATTTCTCTTTTCTCCCTTTGGTCTATTAAATATACCACCTAAACTGTTTTTTTTTATTGGTTTGCTAAGTGCAGAAAAGTGCCTGCTGGTCCAACCAGCTGATAACCTCCTGTGCTCCCTGCCTGTACTACATTCTTATTAGTTCCATCATTCCCAGCTATCTCTTTGGACTACAGAACCCATCCCCTCTGTCATATGAAGAAGAGGAGAAGGAGAGGTGTTCTATAATCCAGTGGTAGGGTGACACCCCTGCTTTTCAATAGAAAGAGTAAAGCCTCGTACACACGCGCCGATTGTTGGACAACCGAACGTCCAACTTTTGTCCAAATTGGCTGTGGGCGGTTTTGACTAGCGTACTGACGGTAGTCAAATAATCGGCCAACAAAGCCAAACATAGTGTCGTGTTAGGAGCGTATAACGAGGAAGTTCAGGTGAATGTGAATTGTGAATTAGGAACACAGGTTACACGCCCGGACACTTTTTGTTGGGCCAACTTCTGTACACATGAGCCAACAATTGGCCAACGCCTTGTTGGCCAACAAAAGTTTTCTAGTCTTGTCAGCCAACTTCTGTTGGATGATAATTGGAAATCGGCTGTAGAATCGTGCATAGTAATGGCCGGATAATCGGCCAACAGGCTGTTGGATGACTGTTGTTGACCGATAATCGTACTTAAGGTGAGTGACTCCAAGAAAGGCGTCACTGGCTGGATCACCGGGTGAAAATAAAGGGGAAAAAAATATGCAGACACCACACCTAAGAACTGGTTAGATGCAACCAAATAATTTCAGTTTACTTTAAAACTCCTTTGACGATATCCTACACTGCGCTCATGTTTTATAAAATAGATACACATGTATTTACGTCAGCGAACATCTACGTCGAGATGGCGCACAGCGTGCCCGTTTTTACTTCGGGTGGATGCACTTTCTCTTGCAATATGAAAAATTCAAGTCCGTATTTTCTAGGAGCCACTGCTAAGGAAACTCATGGTAATGAACAGGTCAGCTTACGTGTCAGATGTATCAATGATTACACTACCTCTGTAGAGCAAAGAGCCTGGGCTGCCTGAAAGAGCACGAGTATTAATAATACATGGCCGCCATGCATATTTCATGGCCTAGTCGGTGTTGTGGGGCTGGAAGACTCAGGAGAAGTTACAGGTCTCCCCCTACTTACCACCAACCAAGACCATTACTGGGATCCACCAGAAGTGAATGGGAGGCGGTGAACTTTGCTGAGCTCTGTAACAGGTATGTGTGAGTTCAATCTGCAGCTTTATTTATTGGTATGTGTATAGGGCAGGGCTGCGTCTATCTGAAGCGGCTACAAAGATAGGCAGATCTCTCCTATGACGTGAGACTTTTCTCTCCCCCTGCGTAAGCCACATCTGATTCAGACACATCCAAAATGATGGGCTGTTTAACATTAATAGTGTTCAATAAGGCCATTCCAAGATCAATAATGATATCAAGTTAGCAATTAACAGCTACTAATGAGATTTGGTTTGCCATGGCCAGATCTCTTAAGAAATAATTGTTTTAGCTATAATATTTATATATATATATATATATATATATATATATATATATATATATATATATAATGTAATATTAATATAATAATAACATACAGTAAATTTCTACCTGTAAAAAATAATATACACTAAATAATTGCATTATTTAATAAAATGTGCCATCTGAGATGGGATGCTTGCCAAGAAGAATCAAAAGCCTCCTGACAGCTCCACTCATAAAACAGATAACAGATATAGTGTACAGTCAGTTTTGCTTTTAGATGCACTTTTAGACCTTTATACGTAAAATGTAATATTAATATAATAATAATATACAGTACATTTCTACCTGTAAAAAAATTGTATACATTAAATCATTATTTAATAAAATGTGCCATCTGAGATGGGATGCTTGCCAAGAAGAATCAAAAGCCTCTTGACAACTCCACTCATAAACAGATTACAGATATAGTGTATAGTTTTGCTTTTAGATACACCTTTAGAGCTTTATACATAAAATGTAATATTAATACAATAATAACATACAGTAAATTTTTACCTGTAAAAAAATAATATACACAAAATAATTGCATTAATTAATAAAATGTGCCATCTGAGGTGGGATGCTTGCCAAGAAGAATAAAAAAGCCTCTTGACAGCTCCACTCATAAACAGATAACAGATATATTGTACAGTTTTGCCTTTAGATATACTTTTAGAGCTTTATACCTTAAATGTAATATTAATATAATAATAATATACAGTAAATTTCTACCTGTGAAGAAAATATACACTAAATAATTGCATTATTTAATAAAATGTGCCATCTGAGGTGGGATGCTTGCCTAGAAAAGTCAAAAGCCTCTTGACAGCTCCACTCATAAAGAGATGACAGATATATTGAATACAGTTTTGCCTTTAGATACACTTTTAGAGCTCATTCACTCCACATCAGTTAAGCTGTGTTGAACTGCACAGAACAATGTAGGCTCAATGCCAGGGTGCATAGAAAATAGTTGTTTTCTATGTGCCTTGTTAGCCCCATACTGCTGCTTTGAGGCGGATTGTAGTGCTTTGCTTTAAAAAAAAATGCAGATGCGCTGAATTTTTTCCATACCACATCTCATCTCTTGTTACTGCATGTCTCCACACCTGAGGTGCAAAGAAGTGGATGATGTGTTTATTTGTGGCATTTCAATAAAGTTTTTTTAAAAAAAACAAAGTTAGTGAAATATCATTTTGTGGCATTTCAATAAAATTAAAAATAAAACAAACAAAGTAAATGAAATGTCATTTTGTGGCATTTCAATAAAGTTAGAAACAACTAAGTAAATGAAATGTCATTTTGTGGCATTTCAATAAAGTTAGAAACAACTAAGTAAATGAAATGTCATTTTATGGCATTTCAAAAATGTAAAAAAAAAAATACAAAGTAAATGAAATGTCCTACTGTGGCATTTCAATAACGTTTTAAAAAAAAACTAAGTGAATTAAATGTAATTTTGGGGCATTTCAATCAAATTAAAAAATAAAACAAAGTAAATGAAAAATGTCATTTTGTGGCATTTCAATACAGTTTTAAAAAAATTAAGTATATGAAATGCCATTTTGTGGCATTTCAATAAAGTTTTAAAAAAAACAAAACAAAGTAAATGAATTGTCATTTTGTGGCATTTCAATAAAGTTAAAGAACGTAAATGAAACAAAGTAAATAAAATGTCATTGTGTGTCATTTCAATAAAGTGAAAAAGAAATGGTAACAGTGCATTGCGTTTTTACAATGCAAAGCACCACCCCTTGCAATCCATACCCATTGGGCACCAGTTTGCACCAGTTTTAGCATTCGCACTGGTGTGAACAAGCCCTAATGGATACGTGTGCTTTATAAAACGTATGGTGCATTCATAATCCATAACCTAACCCATAGATGCATACTTACCTTTATCTGACAGCCGCAGCCATTTTGTTTGTTTAGATCCAGCGCCACCACAAGTCTTCACTGTCCTGGCCTCGTCTGCTCATTGGCGCTCTATAGACTTCTATGGGTCTCTGTACCGGGGTCAGAGATGATAGGAGACGTTCTCTACGGGGCTGTGATGTGCAGGCACAGCCAGGCCAGTGCTGGAAGGGCCGCCGTTGGATAAGGTAAGTATGCATCTATGGAGGGGAAGGGTGGGTGAAGTTAGGTCAGGGTAAGTGGGGGGCAAAAAGAGAAAATGTACCTGGCTATAAAGTGCACTTATCCTTTAAGGGTGTCTAGAAAGTGCTCAGTCATTGCTGGTATAAAAAAGAAAAATTTGTGCATTTGAATATAAGCCAACCAAGGCGTTCTTATGATTTATTAATCTGATCCATGCTTAAATATTCATAATTTAGTGTCCTTCCTAACAGTGTACAGATCTGTGAACATTGAGTAGAACTAATGCTGGCCACTAGGGATGAACACTTCTGCCTGGGTTCAGGTCAAGAATCTGGCTTGAAGTTCATGTACTTGATGGAGAGTTCTATTGAAGTCTATGTAAGTCTATTGTTATTTAATTCCGGCCATTGTAGAGCCATTAAGCATGCTATTATCAAACAAAAGGCATTGAAAGCCTGGCACTGCCAGGGGAGACACGTGTCAATGCTAAGATTAAAAATAATTTTAAAATAGTATCTTTCGTTACATATAATTGTCAACTCTTCCCAGCACCTCCAACACAGACAATATGGCTGCTGTGAGCCCACCCTTTTATAGACAGGGGGCCATTCCATCAGATTATTGCCTTATGCTGACCAGGGGCAATGGCTTTCCACTGGCTTATAGGCTTTTCTTTATTTTGCCAGTAATGAACCTGCAATGATTTCAGCCTAAAGTTTATGAATCCAGGGGATACACCACCAACCCATGGTAGTAGTGAGCCCAAGTAGTTATCCCAGGCAGTATCGAGACAAGGTCAACCAGTGCCTAGGGAGAAGACGCCAAACAGTTTAAAGACATAGTAGCTTATCATTCAACCCATCAAGTTTACGGTATTCCATTCAAAGGGGAAAGTGCTTTGAAGAAATGCTTATGAAACTACTAAACATATATTTGTATAGGAATGTTGCTATCATTATTCCCTCTCTTCTTTGCTCCCTAGGCAGCTGTCCCTATTGCCTACATTTTGTTACACCTTATTGGTAGTGTAGAAGTGGGCCTCCATACATACTGGCCTGGTTGCAATCCATGAAGGAAGCATGTAGAATTTGAAGCAGGCAGCAGGTGCACAAAGCAGAACCTGTAAAGTTTTTGGCCTAAATTTTGAAAATCAAGAGGATTTGCTGTCAACCCATGGTAGTAGTGAACCCAAATAAGTGCATAAGGCAGTGCCAGGACAAGGTCAACCAGTAGGACTTGCAACAGGAGGAATTTTCAGTGTGGTTTTATTCATGTTAACGCTTCGGTGGGGTGCAGCCCACCTTTCTCAAGACACCTCACCAAAAAAAAACCCACTTAGGCAATACCTTGTGTTGCAAGTTCCACTGGTTGACCTTCTCTCGGCATTGCCTGCAGTACTACTTTTTTATTGACATTTTGGTGAACCATCTTGAGAAAGGTGAGCTGTACCCTACCAAAATGGTAACATAAATAAAACCACACTGGAAGTGTGGTCCTACTAGTTGACCTTGTCCTGGCACTGCCTGGGGCACTTACTTGGGTTCACTTACTATAACCATGGGTTGGCAGCAATTTGCCCGGATTTGCAAACTTTAGGCTGAAATTTTACAGGTTCTGCTGAGTGCATCTGCCACCTGAATTAATATTCTTGTTATACCTAGAAATGGCAGATAATATTTGTAATGTTACTAATTCCGCTCACCTGCCAGTTAGGGGCAGCTCTCAGGCTGTTGGCGAACTACATGCCCTGCCTGTGCATGTTGGGGTTTATAGTTCCCCTGCAGCTGGTTGGTCAGACTGTTTCTGCACATGGAAAGTCAATGAGGAAAGGATATGCAGTATGATTCCTGATGCTGAAAGGATAAAATGGTCATAATCCAGCCCTATTAATCCTTCCGAGGGATTTGATTTCCATGCACAGCTTATGTCGCAAGGCGCATATCTGACCCACATCTGCAAGATAAAGGTGGACTCCTGGAGCAGACATCACGGGTATGTGACACAACTCAAATGTCATGACAGCAGGAGGAGGTGCACATATATATACACACACATACAGACACATCATATACATACAGGCCTTTTTAGGGAATACTGAAAGAAGCAGAGGCACAGACTAGATAATACACAGATCTTGCAGAGGACATGATGAGATTAAACACAGAAGAATAACTATGAGGATTGCAGCAGCAGTGGTAGCTCCAGGGTCCACAGGTCCAACCCTACCATACAGGAGGAAGCAGAACTGGTTTTGGGCAAAGGGGGGCATCAACGTTAAGGAAATTTGTCATTAGAGAAGTATAGGACACCATCATCAATGTTTTCCAAGTCACTGAACCAAAACAAGTATATAACGTGAGTCGTCACCTTTCTCCCTACTTATTTGCCCTAGGATCTGTTATCTGTCGTAGGGATAACCCATAGGGGTAGATTTACTAAAGGCAAATAGACTGTGCACTTTTCAAAGTGCAGTTGCTCCAGAGCTTAGTGAATGAGGTAAAGCTTCACTTTGCAAAGAATAATCAATCACATGCAAGGAAAATTTAGAAAACAGCATTTTTGCTTGCACATGGTTGGATGATGGAAGTCAGCAGAGCTTCTGCTTATTTACTAAGCTCAGGAGCAACTGCTCTTGCAGAGTGCCAGTCCACTTTGCAAAATACACCGTCTATTTGCCTTTAGTAAATCAACCCTGTTGCATTTTATAGCCTGCATAAACCTGTTCCTTGCAGCAAGTCCAGTGGGCCTCAAGAGTTGAGGTTCTAGGTAAAGAGTCAGTACCCACAGCCTACTAGATTAGACAGTTTGAAAAGCGCATCAACCCACGGGAACCCATTAAAATTCATATTTCAAAAGTGGGCAGACTAATGAATGCTAATTGGTTGCTATGGTATACTGCAGTGTAAACCTCTGACAGATATACTTCTAATTATGTCCTGGCAGGCTTAACTAAAGGTAATATACTCAAGGTCTCATGTCTAAGGTTCTGGAAAGGTAGCAATTATGTTAAGGTAGCACTCAAGAGTTCAGGCATAAGTCAGAAGTTGTGATTAGGAATGCTAAAAAAAAAAACCCACACGAATATGCAATCACACTTTTTTGGATAAAGTAGATATGTAGCAATACCTATTTTATTCTCAATAATGATGTGGACACGTAACACTGTGGAAATCGACGCACTGATGGAGCCAATATTGGCAGTAATCTGAACAATTTTAAGGGAAGAGAAAAGTCAATATAAGTGTTAGGAAAAGTTTTTTTTTTTAAAATGGAGTTTTTATTTAATTAATTTTATTGCTTTAGGGAGCAAGGATATCCAAGTGAGAATCACCATCTACAAGTCTGCAAAGTATGAGAAGGTAACTACTAAAGGAAGTCTCAAACATGTTCTCCAATATGGCAGCTTTGCTGTCCCTATTTCATTTGGCTTGTTCTTTACATTCAAATCCAACCCAGACCTGTCCCTTATCTTGCCTCTGCTATGATTCTTCAAACCTTGTAGAATGCAGAGGGCTAGAACTTCCCGTGGTTCCTCACCACCTTCCTCATAGCACCTGGATGTTGGACCTCCGTCACAACAACCTCACCCGCCTCGAACCCACCTCATTCCAAGCTTTGTGGTCACTCCGCATCCTTCTGTTATCTGACAATTACATTGAGGTTGTGTCTCCAAGATCCTTCCGCTCTCTTGGCTTCCTGGAACGATTAGATCTTTCAAGCAACCTCCTCAACAGCCTACCTCTGGACTTCTCTAGAGGTCTGGGTTCTTTACGAGAACTGAGAGTCCCTGCTAACAAGTTGACCGCCCTTAATTATGAGAGTCTCAGACATTTGGAGAGCCTGGAGAAGTTGGATCTGAGCAGGAACTATCTGAGTACCATAGAGCAAGGGGCCTTTCGTGGTCTTTCAAGACTTCGCCACCTTCACCTCCAATCCAACCTTCTTGATTCGGTAAGAGGTGGCTATTTCTTTATGCTCCAGAACCTAGAACTTCTGGACCTTTCAGATAATAATATCAGCAGCATAGCAGTTGAGTCCTTCACTTCTTTGCACTCATTACGACTACTGGCTCTTTCAGAAAACCAACTAAGTCATCTCAAGTTCAAGACTTTCCTAAACCTCCAGACCCCTAGTACACACATTCAAGTTTCTGGAAACCCCTGGGTGTGTGACTGTGACTTGCAGAGAGTGTTTGGAAAGATAAACAGTGTTAGGCACCTTCACATAGATGACTATGATAACCTGACTTGTGAGGGACCACCACAGCTCTCCGGAGCAGCTCTGGTCTCAGTGGACAACCAACTGTGTGTAGCAGAGACTGCCACTGTATTGGTCATTACCATCACTGTCCTGGTAACAGTGATTGCTGCCATTGTGATGGCTGAGAGGAACCGCAAGAAAAATCAAGATAAGAACTGGAATGACTCAGATGGTCCATTTGAAACACAGGACAAGTGAGTCACGTAGAAAAAAGGCAACCTGTACTGAGGACATGTGGAGGCTACCATTGCCGATCTCCCTTACTGGAAATCAGGCCCGGACTGGGACAAAAAATAGGCCTGGGCATTTTAGAGTAAGTAACCTGAGGGTGGGGGGGGGGGGGTTTGCGGGCGTTCGCGGGGGGCAGTTGGTGATGGGATATTCACTGGGTTGGTCCTCCAAACCATAGTGTAAAGGGCCACTGTAATATAAAGGGGACTGCACTGTAAAGGGGCACTGTAATGATTACAGTGCCCCTTCACATTACAGTGCACCTAGCAATCACGGGGCCCCCATCACAGTGTCCTTTGCAGTCATGCCCCCCCTTTTTTTCTCTAATCACAGTGCCCCCTTTTACTCTCTGTCTCCCCTGCACAGTCCTACCTTCAGCAGGGCAGAGGCAGGACTCAGCCTATGTATCCTCTCCAGCTCCTCCTGCCCCCTGCCCTGCTGAAAGGATGAAATCACCGGCAGGGCAGGGGGCAGGAGGAGCTGCAGATCTGGATCATATTAACAAGCTGGCGATTATCCACTTGTTAATATGAAAAGACTCC
>BLSH010254406.1:1242671-1254829 GCA_018402905.1 Glandirana rugosa
GCGGGTGTTCGCGGGGGCAGTTGGTGATGGGATATTCACTGGGTTGGTCCTCCAAACCATAGTGTAAAGGGCCACTGTAATATAAAGGGGACTGCACTGTAATGATTACAGTACCCCTTTACATTACAGTGCACCTAGCAATCACAGCCCCCCCATCACAGTGTCCTTTGCAGTCATGCCCCCCCTTTTTTTCTCTAATCACAGTGCCCCCTTTTACTCTCTGTCTCCCCTGCACAGTCCTACCTTCAGCAGGGCAGAGGCAGGACTCAGCCTATGTATCCTCTCCAGCTCCTCCTGCCCCCTGCCCTGCTGAAAGGATGAAATCACCGGCAGGGCAGGGGGCAGGAGGAGCTGCAGATCTGGATCATATTAACAAGCTGGCGATTATCCACTTGTTAATATGAAAAGACTCCCGCTCTCTGTGCAGATCCCCAGCAACTCCCGCCCCCTGCTCTACTGATATCAATGGCGGGGGGGGGGGGGGGGACCAGGCATGGCCGCATAGTAGGAGGCAAGCTGCGACTGCGGTCTGTGTTAGCTCTGTCCAGACCACTGTCGGCGCTTACCTCCCGCTGTGCGGCCCAGTTATCTGCGGCCCGGGGGTTGGGGGCCCCTGCATTAGGAACCAGGAAAATGCCTGTGTGCCCTATGGCCAGTCTGGGTCTGCTGGAAATAACCATCCCCTGACTGTCATGCATGTACCAGTATCTTCAGTACTTTAAGAGTCATAGACCCGAAACAAAAATGGAAATCAGAAGCTGTGAAATTACTGGGTCTCACATCCACTATACTTGCTCCATGTGTCTAAAAACCAAAGAAAGCCAGGTAACCAGCATTTCAAAAAGGGTTCAGCAATTGTAGCCTTTATATCTCTACCAGTAAAGGTTTCCTTTCAAGTGAACAGCTTGCACTCATTTCAATGTAAAATGTGTTTTTCATCTACCAATTCAAGGATGCATTACGGTAAAGAAAAAAAAAACTTTTCTTGTAACACCCAGTGGAAGATTTCAAAGTAGCAGTTCCACAGCAGACAGTATTGTTATTAGTAATCTGCAAGTGTCTCTTCTTCAGGACCAGCTGTTGGAGGCATATTAAGTATACTTTTGGCTCTGGCACCAGGTTTGGTGATAACAACTGTCCAGGGCAAGGAAAATTTTGGTAAAAGTTTTTTTTCTTCATTGCTTTTACTTTCTTTTGATTAAATAATCTGGTCTCCAGTGGTGCAATAGACATCTTGTTGTGGAAGGATGGTCTGTATCTACACTTCCAGCCACAACTACTTACCACGGACATTAGAAGTGGGCCTTATTCTCCCTTTTGCGACTTTCATGTATCTCAGGTCATGGACAAGGTAGCAGGAGAACTAAAAGCAAAAGAGTCGGGAACTTTGGAAGGGAAATTTTGTTACAGTGTGTGGGAGATGTGATGAGCTACTAGGAAAGTCCACCCAAAAGTGAAATTCGTATCAGAGACACCCGAAAGTGATATTTTATTTATAGCCAGAAACGTTCAACTGCTGGCTTCTAATATAGGACTCCAGCAGCAAATCACCCCCACCCCCCAAAAAAAGGAGAGATTCACACTTTCCATGTGTCATGTTTACCATTATCATTGAAAGTGAAAGTAAAGCAAAATCCCAATTTTTGGGTTGTCCCCAGAACAGTAATAGAGGGTACATCTTCCAATGGGAACACTAGTTCTGGTGTCCTGGGGGTCCCCAAGAGATTCCCTTACTTTGCAGGGATTTCCTCTCACTTCCTGTTTGGCTATGGGACAGGACGTGAAGACAAATCTCCCCAAAGGAACAAAGATGGCAAAGAGGGGCATAACCTTCCTTTGCTCTATCCAAAAAGGGGAAGAAAAGTTTTGCCTATAGTTCTACTTATATTAATATTCAATTAAAATCCAGAAATAAAAGTAGAGCTTCTCTTTAAAGTTTATGCATAGCCAAACTTTTTTTTTTTTGTTTTGGAGAGAGTAGGGAAAGGTTAAAGGTGTCCATCAGATTATATTTTGCATTCTGTGTCCGGTTGGGGAGATTTCTCTTCACTTTCTATCTTGGAGATGCAACGGGAAGTGAAAGGAAAAGTGAGGGGGATTTCCATCTTAGAAAGTTGTCACCAAAACTTTCATCCTCACTAAAATATTTCCATTCACCTTTTGCTCTCATGGCAACTCTAAAATTTAGGATTCCCACTTACTGTCTGTAGACCAGTAGAAAATATAGCAAGTTTCCCCAGCAGGGACACAAACAACAGTAAGAACTGAGGGCAGAGGGACTCGTTTTGGGGACTACCAGCGATCGTCTTCACTTTGGAGGGATTTCCTCTCAGTTACTGTTGTGACTATGGGACAGGATCTGAAAGGATAGCTCCTCAATGAGATGCAGATGTGTACAAAAAGCAAAGAACAAAACATTGATAGGGTGCATAACCCTCCCTTACTCTATCCAAAAAAAAAGTTTTACTTTTTGTTCTACTTTAAAGTTTCCTATTTAGCATCCTTGCCATATAAAGTTTCTAATACAAGTGTTTTCCTTCCTGGCAAATTGCCTTTAAGAAGCGCATTTGTGAGGTCACTGATGTTGGACGAGAAGGCCTGGCTTGCTGTCTCCGCTCGAATTCATCCCAAAGGTGTTCTATCAGGTTGAGGTCAGGACTCTGTGCAGGCAGGTCAAGTTCCTCCACCCCAAACTCGCTCATCCATGTCTTTATGGACCTTGCTTTGTGCACTGGTGCGCAGTCATGTTGGAACAGGAAGGGGCCATCCCCAAACTGTTCCCACAAAATTGGGAGCATGAAATTGTCCAGAATGTCTTGGTATGCTGGCGCCTTAAGAGTTCCCTTCACTGGAACTAAGGGGCCAAGCCCCAACCTCTGAAAAACAACCCCACATCATAATCCCCCTCCACCAAATGATTTGGACCAGTACACAAAGCAAGGTCAATAAAGACATGGATGAGCGAGTTTAGGGTGGAGGAACTTGACTGCAACCCAGGCCTTCTCGTCCAACATCAGTGCCTGACCTCACAAAGGTGCTTCTGGAAGAATGGTCAAACATTCCCATAGACACTCCTAAGCCTTGTGGACAGCCTTCCCAGAAGAGTTGAAACTGTTATAGCTGCAAAGGGTGGGCCAACCCAATATTGAACCCTACAGACTAATATAGTGTATGTATAGGCTAGGGCTGGATTGGGACAAAAATTTGGCCCTGGACTTCATCCAGACCGGCCCAGGGCACATCAGGGTACAGTGCACATCAGGGCAAAGGGCACAGGACACATCAGGGCACAGGACACATCAGGGCACAGCACAACAGGGCGCAGCATATCAGGGTACAGAGCACAGCGCACATCAGGGCACAGCACATCAGCTTACAGGGCACAGCACATCAGAGTACAGGGCACAGCACATCAGAGTACAGCACATCAGGGCACAGCACATCAGGGTACAGTACATCAGGGTACAGCACATCAGGGCACAGCACATCAGGGCACAGCACATCAGGGCACAGTACATCAGGGCACAGTACATCAGGGCACATGGGGCACATTAGGGCACATCAGGCATATTAGGGCACATCAGGGCAAATTAGGGCAAAGTGTTACCAGCCTTTTTCTTGCAGAGTAGCGCAGGAAGCAGCTGTAATAAGTTCTCAGTTATGTCACGCTGCTCCCCGGCCCCGCCCCCTCCTCTCTTCTCGTCCATCCCAGGTGATGTCACGATTGGAATGGACAAGAAGAGAAGAGGGGACGGGGCCACCGGGGAGCAGCGTGACACGACTGAGAACTTATTATGCAGCGGCTCCCTGCGCTTCTCTGCAGCTGAATCCCGATCTACCCGTCAGGCGTCAGCTGACTGGCGGGGATTGACGGGTACAATGCCGGGGACCCCTGTGAGGATGAGGCCAGCCCACTGAGCCATCAGCCCACCGGGAAACTCCCGGTAGTCCCGATGCCCAGTACAGGCCTGGTATAGGCCTGGTATAGGCTGTAGACCAGCCTTTCTCAACCTTCTCAACACAGAGGAACCCTTGAAATAACCTTCCGGACTCAGGGAACCCCTGCTAAAAATGCCTATACCTATAACTCATGATACATTAGTGTGATGGTCAGTGGGAAGAATGCCACTTACACTTGTGGTCAGTGGGAAGTTTTACCCCCCTTACAGATGGCTAAAAAGATCAATGGTGTCAGTGGGAACTTATCTGTGAGACAGAAATTACTCATAACCTAAGGAACCAGTAGCAATCCCTCATGAAAGCCTGGCTGATAAACCCTGCTGTAGATTGTCAACAAACTGTGCCTTCTGTCAGATGGGAACATTTACAAATAATACTTAGCTTGTGTTGCAGGCTAAAATTATTTCTGCTTTTTTGGACAGCAATGAACAATTTAACCACAAGATGGCGCACTTGTTGCATGTTTATATCTGTGAACCCATTGAAGACAGTTTTCACAGATAGGATGTGCCTTCTGGTGGATGGAGCCATGTACAGGGGCATGTGTGTATTTACAAATGTATTTATTTAATTAGAACATACATGTAAATCTCAATTTTTGGTGTATTGTCATTTACAGATATGGACAAATTTGATGGTACCTTTACAATTCATTGAATCGATGCTTCATTTTTTCTGAAAAGTAATAAAATTAAAATAAATTGTCTGTTTGCTATATCTTATTTTTGTAAAATGAAAATATGTATAGATAACGGTACACATTGCCTTTAGAGTGGTCATATCTTCACCTTAGCAAGTCTTGCCCCAAAATGCTGCAAACACGTGGATTAGAGGAATAATGAGCAATACCTTATTCATCCCTCTGGCAGGCTCCCTCCATCTGTGCAATTGGTTCCCCCCAAAGACTCTTTTGTAAGTCACATCAAGGACTAATAGCCCTGCAGCATACATGATGATGTAGAGGGTCTGCTGTCACATGTTAGAGAAAAGCAGAGACCGCTGGAGCAAGGAATAAGGCAAGCAGTAGTACAGCTTCATCCTCTACTCCAGTGGTTCTCAACTCCGGTCCTCGGGACCCACCAACAGGCCAGATTTTAAGTATTACCTTGGGGAGATGCAGACTAGAATACTGCAATCACTGAGCAGCAAATGATATCACCTCTGATTCATTTCAGTTATCCTGCAAACCTGGCCTGTTAGTGGGTCCCGAGGACCGGAGTTGAGAACCACTGCTCTACCCTCTAGCAGGCATATACAATTAGCGGACCTCCAGCTGTTGCAAAACTACAATTCCCATCATGCCTCTGCCTCTGGGTGTCATGCTTGTGGCTGTCAGAGTCTTGCTATGCCTCATGGGACTTGTAGTTCTGCAACAGCTGAAGGTCCACTAATTGCATATCCCCGCTCTTGAGTCTAGACTTAAGCATAACTCTTGCAGTGCAACACTTTATTTCCAAATTCTGGGGTTAGAATTTTTTTAATGCAACCATTGTAAGCGCCTGCATTTGGCCTGGTATCAGGCCATGAACAGCAGAGCTCAGACAGGAAGTGGAAGAATCAGCACAAGCAACCAATCAACTGTAATGAAGCTCTCATTTCCTAACAAGTGGTATGTTATAGCAGGAGAGAGGTGAGTTCATCAACCTACTTCTCCTTTTAATGTCCAGTCATAGGTTAGTGGAGGGACAAGACCTGCAAAGGACCAGCTTGGACCAACATAAATAGGCATATGCCATACCTGTGGGACTGATGTGGAATCTGGAATTTACAGTAGTAGTCACCGCTACTACAGTGACCGCGCTGCCCTGCTGCATGGTGACCACAGAGGGGCACTCATTTGGCATGTGCACCATTCACAGAACGCCTGGTATTTTTCTCAATGAATTTAAGGTGTTCTCTGATTGGACGAAGTAGAGATTGCGACATCAGCTGTAACACATAAACCTCATATGCAGAAAGGACCCACGTTAAGGTTTTGTGTGTTGCAAGTATGGAGGAGCAAGATGGAGCTAGTTTTTATGCACAGCACATCTACATTTTATATGTGATTCAGCACACAACATGTAGTGTGACCCATAACAAAACTTACAGGTGCCGCTCAAGGCCCCACCAGGTCCCCTTGCATGCCAGACCTCTAGGAGTGTCAACAAGGACATAGCTCAAAACATCCAGTAGGGAAAGGATTTCCTAAAAGTCGCACATCACAGCAAAACCCTGTGAGGAAGTGCATGATGGGCTCGGCCCGGCTCCAACCAGGCCACGCCCTCAAACGTGTTTCACTCTGCCCCTGGAGCTTATTCATGGGAAACACAAAATGTAGTATGAGGTACTTATTTCCTCCCAACGTCCTGCAACATGGGGTCATATGGATCATTTGTAAAACTATGGATTTACTGTATATGCAGTCATGTGTTTTGCCTACAGTAGATCATGCAGTAAAATGCATGGCAATGTGAGCGACGTGCTACACTTACAGCGGAACTTTGACTTGCCTTTTAATTCTATATTTTAGAGTACAGTACAGGACACAGGCTTAATATTAATAGACCCTGGTTTACAGACCATGTCTAGGTGATTGGACACACACCCCGAGGACCTCAGCTCTAACCCTACCCAACTCCTTGAGTCCTCAGTCTTGTAGCAAGTAATGTAACCATGGACTAGAAGGGAGGCTGGTATCCTGTACTTTACTTCAAGATATGTAATTTACAGGTAGGTAATTTCTCATGTCTTAATTCTATAGTACAGGACACAGGTTGAGTATTCATGGATGCTAGGAACCTCCCCGAGCAATGATGAGAAACTGTACCAACAGGCCCAACAAACTTAATTTGTGCCACTGCCAGAACTTTGCGGCTGAAAGCTCCATCTGCAGAAGATTGGACATCTACCTGGTAAAACTTTGAAATGGTATGAAGGGGAACAGGTGGAAGCCTTAGAAAGCTAGGAATCAGATGCTTGGTGCCAGCCAGAATGCCTATGAAACACCCACTGACCTGATAGATTGGACGTGTAAAACCACAGTTTTGTAGAGTGTAGGCTCAAGCAATTAATTGTCTTATCCATCGAGTGATGGTGGATTTGGAAGCAGGAGATCCTGAGGATAAGACAAATAGGGAGTTAAAGAGGAAGTAAACCCTGATGGGGTTTACTTACTCTATATTCCCCTGCAAAGTAGAAGCATAATGGGCTACTATGCATAGCATAGTAGCCCATTATGTGTCACTTGCCTGCAAACGAAGCCTGCGACGTCCAGTGATGTCCCCTGTGCAGGCCACGTACATCTTCAGCCCCTCTTCCTTCCAGGGCCGGGACTCCGGCTCTGACTAGCCGGAGTCGCATGACATCACTCCCGCCAAATGGCGCCGCCAGTCATGGCACGATCATAGTGAACAAACGGCACAGAGGCCGTTTCTTCACTGCGCATGTGCCGAAATGACGTTGGTACATCTAGTACACTGTATATCTCCTAAATTATGCAGGTTTGGGAGATATGCAGGGAACCTACAGGCAAGCCTTATTATAGGCTTACCTGTAGGTTAAAGTGGTTGTCACGGGTTGACAACCACTTTAATTTGCCTGTTTGAAGCAGTTGCTTTGAGGTAGACTCTGATGGCTCCAACTGCGTTCAGGCAGTTTCCTTTAGGTGCTTTGGAGCAGGGCACAAATATGGAAGGACTATGTCTTCACTGAGGTGGAAAAGATACCTTCTCACAAAGTAAAAATGGCCTTGGGCATAAATTACCTTTTCTTTGGGAAGAATAAGGAACAGTTTCTTAATAGAGAAACCCACTAGCTCACAGACTGATGGGTTCACATGGGAGTTTTTCCAGAGAAAACAAAGCCGAGGTCCAAAGGGTGCTGAAAAGGGGGCCTAATCCACGATACACCTTGAATAAGGAAGAGCGAGGCCAGAAGGGTTTGAAAAAGGATGGACAGGGCCAAAACCTATTCTTTCAGAGTGCTTAAGGTCACAATTCTGGTCAACTCCTGAAGGCCAGAATTTAAGGCACAGTAATCTATGGGACTCAAGTAACTGTGCTCACACCAGGCAAATAGGGATTTTCAGGTACAATAATAGATCTAGCTGGAAGTGGCGTTTCTTCTTTTTAATAAGATAGGATTATTTATTTATTTTTATTTTTTTTAAACATGGGATAGTTACCTGTTCTATGCAATAAAAAAAAGGTTGAATAAAAAAACAGCTCAGACAGCTTGAAGCACCTTGCAGCTGAAGCCTGAACAGCCACCTGCTAAAATCTGGAGAACAAATGAACAGATGACCAGGTAGCAGCCTTGTAAATCTGAGAGGTGTGCTTGATGCTAAAAAGCCCAAAAGAGCCCTGATGTTATGGAGGAACTCTGTCCCTAAGTGTGTAAGCCCTGGAATAAAGTTGTCCGATTCCCTTGGCAGTGGTGGAGCTGGAGGCAGGATGTTTTCTACAAGAACCTCGGACAAAACGTGACTTCTTAGTATGTTTTAGAGTGAGACACTTCTTAATGAGGTAGAAAGAAAACCGCATTCAATAGAAAAGGTCTTGGTCCCAAGGCCACCTTGTCCCTGTGCAATACAAGAAAATGATCCTTACAAAAAAGGGGCAGCAACTCAGAAACACACCTAACAGACATAATTGGGCACTAGGAAGGCAACCCTACATGTGAGGTCTCCCAAATGGATATCTATAAATGAGCTGAATATAATGTCTGGGTACAATAAGGGTCAATGAGACATTTTCTACCTCCAACTTAAACAGTTAAAGGATAAGTTCAGCTTTTAATTAAAAAAAAGATTCACTTTTTTTTGCCAGTAAAAAATGTGCATTTATTTTTTGTTTCTGGGGCCTCTAAAGCACTGCACCAGCGATCGGCAGATTGCAGGTGCCATGCAGGTCTCCTGCAGAACTGTCAGTGTATGTGTGTGCCCATATGTCCCTGTACGGGCAAGCAGATAAAATCTGACAGGAAGAGAGGATGAACTACCACAGCTCTCCACAGCACCGTGGTAGTTTAATGAAAACTGCAAGCCAACAGCCGCAAACGTTGCCGGACCTTGTAGTTTTCCATGCACAGAACACTGAATGGGTGGCACAGCCAGGCATTTTTTTTTTTTTTTTAAATTACAACAGCTAGCGGGGTGGTATAGAGCCCCAGTAGCTCTCAGATCGGGGGGCTGCAGGGGCAGATACGTTCATAACATGTTACACCCTGAACATGTGTGTAACGAATGTTAATCCTTTGAGGGAGAAATTTGACCAAAGGGAAGGTATAGATCAGCTTAAATGGAATCCAAGTAATCACCAGGGCATCTAATGTGAAGGCTAGAGGAGCCATTATCCTGGCTACAAATTTGGGCAGTGTGTTGCTGAACCTGGAGACTAGGATGCCCATATCTGATTCCAGTGACCTTTGACAGAGATTTGAGAAAATCTCAGGGCCTGAGATCATTGCCCTGGGATTATGAATTTACACCCAGGAGAGGATTTAATTTGTTTCTCTTAGGGAAGCTCAACTTCTGGTGCCCCCCATGGTTTATGTTGGCCACTGCTGTGGCATTGTCTGACTGCAAACTGGCTGCAAGAGGTGGGTCCAGTGTTGTAGCTCTCTGTTGTTTGGAAGTTTCAACTGCACTGAGAACCATAGCCCCTGGACAGTTAAAGCGTTTGTTAGCCTTAAATACAAAAAATGGATCCTGTCCCTTTAAAGCATGTTATATAGCACAGTACTTGTGCTGTGTCATTTGGCTCCCTGTATCACCTGAAATACCTGGCTGATCCTGCCAGTTCCTGCGCTGCTGAGCCACGACACCGTGGTCAGCTCATGTGCCTCCGTCATCCGCAGCCCTGCTCTCCTGTGTCCTCCTCTGTGCCTGTCAGCTTCTGACAATGACCGCTCCCCCCACCCCCTGCTGCTGGAATAACTCTGACCTGTTAATATCAGCGCCGCCTCCTAATGACAGGTACCCCTGTGTGATTTATAAAATTATAGTATATACAAGATTTCTGAGTGCCGATCGGCACTCATATGACCAGCTGACTCTCTCCTCCTGACTGACGTCAGCAGGGGGAATCTCTGCCCCGTCCACTGCATCTGTCAGATGAGCACCAATCGGCCCTCAGAAATAAGGTATATACGGCTTTATTTTTATAAATCACACACACAGGGGCACTTGTCATTAGGAGACAGCGCTGATACTATTAACAAGTCAGAGTGGCTTAAAAACCACTTTAAGAAGTTGTGAACTCCCTCCATCTGGTAAGGCCAACATCCCATTCATATCACCATCTTCCAGGGCAAGGGAAGGTATGAGTTTCCCAACTCTAGGACAGAGTTGGAGATCCAGCAAACCACAGAGATATGTTTCTGTCTGGGTAGACATAGAAGATTTTTCACCTTCATGCATAGAATGCAAGTGTGTGTAGAAAAAAAAAACAAAAACCTTGAGCCTTTAGAACCAGTTTAAAAATACCTATTGCATCAGAGGGTAGCATAATCAGGAGTAACACAAAGTGAATAACTCCCTATTCCTTGTGCGACAAGCATTGCAAGCAATGTATAGCCAGAACAGTCCAAATTATGGGGAAACCCATGATTAATTAATAGCACTGGGCCCATTAGCAGTCCATGCTTCACCTGTCAGTGGGCATTCTCTTACGTTCATTGACAGACGCAGCCTCTTAATCTTGACATGTGGGGAAGTCCCAAAGCAGTGTCAATCAAAGAGGGGTGGGTAAACAATAACAACTGTACCCAACAGAATGATCTCGGGAGGCGTGAGCCGCGCCTACACTGCCGATTGCAAAACTTTGCGGCCAAAAGCAGCATCCGCGGATGCTGACACATCAACTTTGTAAAACTTAACAAAAACGTGCACCGAGGCCCAAGTAGCCACCTTGCACACCTGAGACACAGACGCTTGCCTGAAAGCCCAGGAAGTACTAATCGCCCTGGTGGAATGAGCCGTGACCGGAAAGGAGAGTTCTTGGCCCCGAACCGCATATGCATGGGTCACAGTCTGTCTGATCCAACGAGATACAGTGGCCGATGAAGCCGCCAAACCCTTGCGCGGCCCATCCATCAGCACAAACAGCGCATCCGACCTCTGAAAGGGAGCCGTAGCTACCAAATACACCTGCAAGGCCCTCACTACCTCCAAGGAATTTAGAGCAACCTTCTTCGGATGAGAGGGGCGCGGGACACAAGGAAGGGAGGACAATGTCCTCATTGATATGAAATGAGGAAACCACCTTCGGAAGAAACAAAGGGGAAAGACGCAGCACCGCCTTATCCCTATGTAGGACCAAATAGGGAGATCTACACGACAACGCCGCCAATTCAGACACCCACCTAGCGGATGTAATGGCCACCAAAAAAGCGACCTTTTGAGACAGCAATTGTAAGGGAATATCCCTGATCTGCTCATATGGCGGTTTCCGCAGCACAGAAAGTACCAAGTTCAGATCCCACGGTTCCAAGGGCGACCATACCTGAGGAGCCACAGGACGTACGCCCTGTACAAATGTACGGATCAAAGAATGCGTCGCCAAAGGACGCTGAAAAAGAATCGCCAGAGCAGAAATCTGACCTTTGAGTGTACTCAAAGCCAACTTTTGATCCAGGCCTTGTTGAAGAAAGGCCAGCACCTGAGATACCGAAAAAGAACGGGGGTTCCAACCCCCCGCCTCACACCAGGAAATATAGGCTTTCCAGGTGCGATGATAGATCTTGCGCGAAGTGCACTTGAGCGCCTTAAGCACTGACTCAGAGACCCCCCTATCCCTCAGTACCTGGGACTCAATAGCCAAGCCGTCAAAGCCAGCGAGGGTAAAGCAGGGTGCAAGATGGGACCCTGCGACAGTAGATCTTCGCGGCCGCCAGGGAACATCTGTTACCATCCACACCAAGTCGGCGTACCAAGAACGCCGAGGCCAATCCGGAGCCACCAGGATTGTCGCGATTCCCTCCACTTCTATCCTGCGCAGTAGCCGCGGTAGAAGTTTGAGAGGAGGAAAAGCGTACAGAAGCCTGTACCGGGACCATGGGGCCACCAGGGCGTCCGTGACTACCGCCAACGGATCCCTTGACCTGCACATGAAGGTCTTCAACTTGTGATTGAATCTGGACGCCAGGAGATCCACATCTGGCGTGCCCCACCTCACGCAAATCTGGTGAAACACTTCTGGATGCAGGGACCATTCTCC
>BLSH010254406.1:1302448-1325839 GCA_018402905.1 Glandirana rugosa
TATGTACCACCACAAAAAAAAAAAAAAAAAAAAAAAAACCAAAAAAAAAAAAAAAAAAAAAAAAACACCACCATGTATCTGATGCACTCAAATATAGTGATGCTTTTTTTTTTTCCCCACTGAAGAGGACAATTGGATTGTCATCGCAGTGTTCACAATTTGGACATTTATTCATTTCAAATTGCTTCCAGCAATATAAACATGGACTATCATGACATCTGTGTCTTTTCAATATTTATGTATTTCCATCTTTCTTAGAGCTTTTTCACACATGGACCGTTCAGGTCCGCCTGTCAGTTCCTCAGGTAGACCTGATCGGACCCTCCATGCACTTCTATGGAGCGACGGATGTCAGTGGTGACTCGTCCACCAACATCCTATCCGATACACTAAATCCAGGACGGATGGAAACCCTATTTTTCCATCAGTCTGGGGATCAGACGACAGGTGGATCCATTCTCAGATTTCCCATAGAGGAGAGCGGGGCTCTGACAGATTTGTCTCAGCACAGGGAGCAGAGACAGCTCTGTCATCCACCGGCTCAGCAGGGATCAATGGATCGATCCCTGCTGAGCAAGCAAAGTCTGTCAAAATGGACATCCCCGTGCGAAAGGGGCCTTAATCCATTTAAAACGCTACACTTTAAATGCAAGTGGTATCAATTGCTGCCAATTGAGGTTATAGCTGCTGAAGAGATCTGAGCACAATTTCTTCTTCCAGTTTTATAGTACAATGCCCTACCAATGAGGGCGCTATACAATAAACAGTCATGCCTTGGGGTTTTTTCGTGCGATTTGGGTTTTGCCAAAAAAGCAAAATTGGACACTGGCCACAAGTGGCCAGCAGACAAGAGAACTGGCTTGATAACCAAAGTTTAGATTTCATTTGGCCAGTGGAAACTGGGCACTAAAAAGGTAAAAACCTTAAGCCGGCCAGACAGTTCATATCTCGGCTGGTTTAGCAGAGACTGGCTAAGATTCAAATCATATGAATGTACCCCAAGTTGACAGATCAACTTAAGTACAGCCAGCCTGTTGATTGGTCCTGCTAATATTGCTAGCAGCTATTATAGCCGCTAGCAGTAATGGCTCCCTACACCCCTCCATCCAAAGGGATTTACTAAAGCTGGAGAGTGAAAAATCAAGATCATTTCTTTACAGCCAAAGCTCAACTGAACAATCTGAGATTTGAAGCAGAGTGGTTTCTATGCAGAAGTAGTGAACCTGATTTTGCGCCCTCCAGCTTTAGTAAATAACCCTGCGGGAGGGATTCCACCATCAACAAAGCGGGATATTCTTTCCTGCAAACAAAAATCGCTCCATCTATGGCCGACATTAATTTAGACGAGAGCTCCTTTTTAGTAAGTACATATGATCAAGCCAGGTTGGAACAAAGGAAAATACTGCACTACCCACCCCCCGCCTACCACACATCCCCAGAATGGCTGTGTGTTTTGCAGTCACTGGGAAGATATGTGATAAAAATTTCCAATACTAGGGTAATATTTTCTGGTAGTTACTGGAAAAAGTGTCCAGTGGAATATGTTGCCTCTATTGTTGCTCTAGTTAGAGCATTGTCTTTTGGATATATACCTGGTCATCCCCCACTACAACCAACCCCACACACTGAATGCAGTTTTTACAAACCAGAGGAAAGGCAGTATCAGGATGACCATCTTCAGGCACATGACTGCTGTAGTTTGTCTATCTCCACTATCAGCCAAGTAAAGGAAGGACAATGTCATGGTGTCACGACATCCAGCACCGCCAAACTCAGCCAAAAGGCTTTCCAACATTGCAAATACAACTGTGGAGATATCCGTATGAAAAAGGATTATCCTCATGACCTATTCACAAGGCTTCTGATCAATTATGTAATAATGTTCAGATCGAGAGCGAGCAGATCCATACAGAACTCAAAAACCAATCAGCCCAGCCAGAGAGCCAAGATAACTGTTAAAAGAAGTTCACTTTTTAGAAAAAAAAGAAATGTACTTTTTTTGCAGGTAAAAAAAAAAGTGCTTTTTTTTTTCCCTGGAGCCTGTAAAGCATTGCACCCACAATCAGCAGATCGCTGGTGCCATGCAGGTCTCCTGCAGATCTGTCAGTGTATCTGTGTGCCCATACATCCCATATGGGCAAGCAGATAAACTGACTGGAATAATCAATGAACTACCATGGCGCTCCACATTGAGAACTACACCCTGACAACAGCAAAGGATGGTGGGACTTTCACAAAGCTCTGAATAAAGGACGTAGTCATGTGGGTGGAGCCCCGCACGGCCATGCCAATTTCAAAAAGTGACAGCTTGTACGGGGAACGTCTCTCCACACTGCTGTCGCAGGGAGGGGGGGCATCAGGCAGCGGCTGCAGCATTGCTAACAGGTTACATGTTCCACACTAAAAACGGGTGTAACGTGTTCCCAAAGGTGAACTTCTCTTTTAAAGCCAAACTTTAGTTATAGCAAATTTTTTACAGCTTATACCAATGCGAGTATATGTTCCATACCCGTGAGATCCATGTGGAAGCTGGAGATCAATGTAGTAGGCACCACTACTTCAAGATCCCAACTAGCCTCCGGGTCCTGTGCTCCGTGGCTGCACTGTGAACACAGGTCACTGCTCACCAAGCAGAGGCGCCATTTAGAGGATGCTTTACATTTTCCCAATCAATGCAAAATGTTCTGATTGGATGAGGTGGAGACCATGACATCACCACCACACCTAATCCAATCAGAGAATGCTTTGTAGTCATTCAATTGCTAAAGACTGCCCAGTAGCTGAAGACATGGATCTTCCTTGGTCTTGGTTTTTAAAGAATAAGTTCCCAGTGGGAACGTGTAACACATTTCACCCATTTTTAGGGTGTAGCATGTTCCCAATGCTGCAGCTGCCATGCGATCCCCCCCCCCCCCTCCTCCCTGTGAAAGCAGTAGGTGGAGAAGTTCCCCGTACTAGCTGTCACTTTGAAATCAGCGTGGCCCCGCCCACACAGTGGCATCATTCACATAGCTCTGTGTGCGGGAACTACAAGCCCCAACATCCTTTGCAGATGCAAGCTTGTAGTTCTCAATGAACTACCACGGTACTATGGAGCGCCAAGGTAGCTCGTGGATTCTTCCTTTCAGATTGTATCTGCTTGCCCTACGGGATGTACAGGCACACAGATACATTGACAGATCTGAAGGAGACCTGCATAGCACCAATGATCTGCTGAACGCTGGCGCAATGCTTTAGAGGCTCCAAAAAGTAAATGCACATTTCTTTACCTGCAAAAAAATGTGCATTTATTATTTTTTTCTAAAAAGTGAACTTGTCCTTTAAAGCTGAAACTTATGTATGGTCTGTGTGATGTGGAAGATGGAAATTACTATAATAGAGACCACTATTAAAGCGTCCTCATTAGCTTCTGGGCCCCCTGCCAAGCAATTGCCCTGTTGCATTGGGAACACAGGTGGTCACACATTTGGCACACCGACCATTTAGAGATGGAGACCACTTTGCATTTTATCAATACATGCAAAGGAGTCTGACTGGATGAAGTGGAGCGGTGAAGTCATCTTCTCCACCTCGTCCAGTCATTGAGAAAATGCAAAGTGTTCTCTGAATGGTGCCTGTGCCAGGCAGGCGACCTCCTGTGTCCACCACGACGCTCACCTTTTTGTGTCACTGCCACATCACCAGCTGTCCCATTAAAGTGAGTGGGACTGTCAGTGAGTTAACAGCGGGTCAGAGGAGCTGATGTGGGACAGATGAAAGGTGCTCTTTAAAAACTATGGATTTAAAGTGGTTGTCAACCTGTGACAACCACTTTAACCTACAGGTAGGCCTATAATAAGGCTTACCTGTAGGTGCCCTGCATATCTCCCAAACCTGCACGTTTCAGGAGATACGCAGTGTACTAGATGTGCCGACATCATTTTGGCACATGCGCATTGAAGAAATGGCCTCCGTGCCCTTTCTTCACTTTGTTCGTGCCCTGACTGGCGGCTCCCGCACACATGCGCGAGTGACATCACATGACTCCGGCCAGTCAGAGACAGAGTCACGGCCCCAGAAGGAAGAGTGGCTGAAGATGGACACCGCCAGCACAGGGGACAGAGCTGCACATTGCAGGCTTCGTTTGCAAGTAAGTGACACATAATGGGCTACTATGCGATGCTATTACTATGAATGTGAGATTGAGATATATATATATATATATATATATATATATAGATATAGATATATATATATATATATATATATATATATATAGATATAGTTTGTCATTAATTTTATCTGGGTGAAGGCTTTTTATCTTTAGAGTTGAATATTGTACCTTTACTGAAAAGATGAAGACACACACCTTTTGTTTGTACTAGGCAGTACCTTGAGGTTCCTTTACCTTTAGTGTTCACATGACTTAAATCAAGCCTTTTTACTAGCTATTTAAATCAAATCCACCCTGATTGGCACAGACAGCAGGACTCGGCCCAAACCGCGGCTTCCGTGTCGCTGGAGTTGATTGACAGCAGTGGGAGCCAATGGCTCCTGCTGCTATGCCATCAATCTATCCAAAGAGGACCCAAGCCAGCAGCTGGAGCTGCTGGGCTCATCCTCGACGCTGGAACAATCGGGTTCAGGTAAGTAAAAGTGGGGCTGTTGCAGTACAGAAGGTTGAGGTGAAAACAACGAGACTTTACAACCCCTTTAGACTGCATTCACATCTGAGCGTGTCGTTTTCAGGCAGAAAGTCACATTTTGCCCAGGTCACAACTCACCATAAAAAAAAATAAAAAAAAATAAAAAAAAGCTCCAGAACTTGTTTTGAGTTTCAAGCGTTTGGAGTGGCGCTGTGAACCATCTCCATAGAGAATCATTGATTCCCCCACCCCCCCCCCCCCCCCAGCGTTTTGTAGCTTCAGCCTTCAAGCCACCATACTTTCAGTTGTGAATGGGGCCTGAATGTATACTACTGCCACACCCAATAGTAACCAGATATGGCAATAGTACAAATGCCTAAACACAGCCTATCAAATAATGCTGTTGCTTCAGCCACATAACTTCTACAAGTCTGCACACCAGAAGGTATCCAACACAGGAATTCACTACAGGTTACAACTAATGCAAAAGCAATTAGGGTGCTACTACGTAATGCACAATGCAACCATATGAAAAAATATTTTACATATATAAACACACACACACTTAACACAACACCCCCCTCCATTCTTCTAGGGGGTAGGCATACACAAACGGCAGTTCTCTATCCATTCGCATCATCCTCAGTAACCAGTCAGAACAAATTAGGGGAGTCATAAGAAGCCAGCCATTGAACTTCCACTAAACATACAAAGGAGACACGAGCTTCAATGTCAATGCACTGGCTTTCTGGCTCCTGCAGCTGTTGCCCAGCCCCGTCTATTCCTGCTCTCTAAGCATTTCCAGCTCAGCAGGACTTCTTTCCCATGATTTTCCAAGAGAAGAGATAAAAGGCTGCAGGCAGGATATTGTTGGCAGGTCTTGTTGTCATGGGCTCACCCCTTGCTTGGTTCACACCTAGGCAGTCCGACTTCAGGGGCAACTTTGCTAGGCGATTTGAACGGGACCTGAAGGGACCTCCATGCCAGGCAACTTTGCCTGTGGCCAAAGAAGAGGGGAAGGGTGGTTGGCTTCAAAATGTTTTTCCTGTAAAGTCGCTTCAATATAGATGGCAGATCCGACTTGGAGGCAAGTCAGATAGAAGTCACCTTGAAGTAGTGCAGAAACCTTTTCTGAAGTCTCCTTAAAGTCGGAGCGACTTCAGTAATGTATAGTAAAGATGGCTCAAATTCATTTCAATGGGATTTCGGATGTCAAGCGACTTGGGGAGACACAAGTCAGCGGGCAAGTTGCCTAGGTGTGAACCGAGCCTTACACCTGGCCTTAACCCATCCTTTGTGCTCTATCAGCCTGACCAGATCACTTCAAAAGGCTGATAGTCTGTGGAGGCCTTCCAATTCTTAGACCCCCCCCCCCCAAACACTTAGGCCTCATGCACACTGGACATTAAAAATACTTTCCAAAAACATCAGTAGCTTTGAAGTGCGTTTTTCAGCTCTTATCAACATTTTTGCACTAGCATGCGAGCAGTAACTTTATGGACCAAAAACATTCAAAAATGTTGGTGAGCCGCGTTTAAGAGCGTTTGAGCAATAACGTTTTCCCCCCTCAATGGATCCAAAACGTCCAAAAATGTTTTGCGCATTTTTACAGCTGAAAGTCTCAGAACCCACTAGTCTCAGGGTTTTTTTACAGCTCAAAAACGCCCCAGCCAAAACAGTTCATTTTTGCACGTTTTTCGGCACTAGCTGTAAGCCACGCTTCTCATGTCTATTCAACTCAATGGTTTCCTATAGCCCATTGATCGGGGCATAGGCACCGGGTGATGTCATCAGAAGGCCCCGCCCCCTTATGACATCACACCCAATGCATGATGGGGCGGTGATGTTATAAGGCGTGGGGGCCTCTAAATTACATCGCCAGTGGCCATGCCCCATGCAAATATAAGACAAAGCAGAGCTGCGGATACAGCATTTTTTTGTTGGAGAGAGCAACGGATCACCATCTCAATTAGAGCAGACATTGGAGAGCGGCAAAAGAAAAGATAGAAGACCCCGCAGAAGAAAGGACGTCAGAGGGAGAAGAGCCAGAGAGGGGAGAAGAAGCCGGAGCGGATTTAATGAAATATTTTAAAAACCTGTAGTTTGTTTTTTGTTTTTTACACATTTTTCAGGTGAATTGGTAGGGGTACAAGGTACCCAATACTCATTCACATAGGGTGGGGGGCCAGGATCTGGGGACCCCCTTGTTAAAGGGGGCTTCCATATTCCAATAAGCCACCCGCCTGCATACCGCGACAACCACCGGCAAGGGTTGTCGGGAAGAGGCCCTTGTCCTCAACATGGGGACAAGGTTCTTTGGGTAGGGAGGGTGCAGTGTCCCCCCTGCCCCAAAGCACCCATACTCCCCATGTTGAGGGCATGCAGCATGGTATTGTCCGGGAGCGGGACGCTCGCCCCCACCCCCTTTCCAGGCCTGCCAGGCTGAGTGCTCGGATAAGGGTCTGGTATGGATTTTGTGGGGACCACACGCCTTTTTTTGGCATTGGGGTTCCCCTTAAAATCCATATCAGACCGAAGGGGCTGGCATGCTCTTGGGGGGATGGAATCCCACACAATTTTTTTTTTTTTTTGCGGGGGTTCCCCTTCAAGATGCTCAGCACACAAGTCACGCCGCAAGTTGGATCATCATGATTCAACTTCAAAATCAATGGTTCCCTATGGCCTTTTGATTTGAATAGAATAGAGACAGAACCGCCTGACGAGGCTTAATGCTGTGTATATGTTAAGCCGCGTTTTTCAACGTTAGAGCATTTTTACCGCTGAAAAACATCTCTCAGAACCCACTGGTCTTTTTTTTACAGCTCAAAAATGCCCGACAAAAATAGTTGATAACAGCCTATGTGTGCATGAACACATAGGATAACATGGAAGGTTTATTGACTTAGGAGAAAATGTCTAAAGCCAAAAACAGCTGCGTAAAAATGTCCAAAAACGTCCTGGGTGCATGAGGTCCAAGTTTAAATTTGTATGTAATCAGGTAGGCCCTTGCACTACATAGTTTTGGTAAATCGGAAGGAAAAACCTGCAGAACATCCAATACATTTGATGTAGAAATCGTGTTTAGCCTGCCAGCCTGGCCTACCACCCCCAGACCAAACAAATCATCTCTTGGGAGTATCTAAGTGCACCTCTGAGAATCTCTACAAGTCTGCATGTTCAGCCAATGTCAGCGTTCATAGATAGAGGAGATGGATATACAATCGTCCTAAAGAACAAACTTTCACCGGTCTGACTGATCTCCATCCTTGGTTTAGTGATGTACTGAAATTTCGGCCACTGAAAAATATTGACTGAAAATGCCTGAGATTTTGCCATGCTTATGGTGTTTTTCATAAGTCATGCGACAAAAAAAATGCATCAAAAATGCAACACAGGCGCATTTTTGATGCGTTTTCAATGCATTACAATAGGGAAGGGCGTTTGTTTTTTTTAACTGACCAAATATGCACCAAGCAGGATTTTTAATACTGCTTCAAAAAGGTGCCAACAATGGCCGACTAATTCATATTCATTTAAATGATTAATTAAAAAGGCAAATACAATACAGCTATACAAACATTTTTTAAAAACCATCAATTTCTGTTTAGTGCATGCTGAATTTTCAGTTTCAGCACCAGAATTTTCATTTCAGTGCACCACTACTTTGGCCCAGGGGTCTCCAAACTATGGCCCTCCAGCCGTTCAGGAACTACAATTCCCGTCAGGTCAATGTAGAGTTACAATACCTCATGGGACGTGAAGTTCTACAACAGCTGGAGGGCCATAATTTGGAGAACCCTGGGTAGGATTTTATTTAGCAGACTACACTAGAGCAGCTATAAAAGCACTAAAGGCGACCATCAGCCAACACAAAAAGCAATGCTAGCTCCAGGTGAGGCACCATCATCCCACCACCAGCAGCAATGAGCGCTCTGGGCAAGGTGCCATCACCCAACCACCACAACAGAAGCCATGTCCAGATCAGTCCACCACCAAAGTCATCACAGCTCCAGGTCAAACCATCACCCAACCAGCAGAGGCCATGATAGCGCCATATCAGACATCCACCAACCAGCAGAGGCCATGATAGCGCCATATCAGACATCCGCCAACCAGCAGAGGCCATGATAACGCCATATCAGACATCCACCAACCAGCAGAGGCCATGATAGCGCCATATCAGCCATCACCTCAACACCAGAAGCCATGATAACCTTAGGTCAGACCACATGTAAAAAAAATAAAAGCACCACTTAAACCCCATCAGTGCACCTGCCACAGTGGGTGCCAGCGCCTCTAATACTGATCACTCCACGAAACAGCAACATTAGGGAGAGCAAACCACATCATCTGGTATGCCAAGAGGCTACAGTCCCCACATCATTGCCACCCCCCAACTCTGGCACATTTCACCCAGAGTCCCTAGATCAGGCACCATCACTCCACCAGCAGAAGCCATAACCTCAGGCCAGGCACCAGCACTCCACTAAACACAAGCCATGCATTCAACAATATACTGCACAACAATGCCACACCTGGCATGTTGAGCTATGCGACTATGGTTTGGAAATAAATTGCTGAAATGTATTATCTGGAGGCTGGTTTGGCACAGCGTCACCTGTTATGGTCACTATAAGGACTGTGCTGCTCTGAATAAGACTAGCTATGTGGTGATGAATAGGGCTATGTAGGTCTGCTACAATCCCTGTGTAGGGATGCATGTGCCTGCTATGATTCCTGTATGGGGATTTGTGCATACCTACTATTATCCCTGTATAGGGGTGCATGCTATGATCTCCACAGAGGGGTGCATGTGTACGCTACAATTCCCACATAGGGGTGCATGTGTAAGCTATGATTCCCTTTATAGATGTGCATGCTACAATCCCCATACAGGGGTGCAGGTGCAAGCTACGATCCCTGTATGGGGGTGTATCTATCTACTATGATCTCTATATAGATGTGCATGCTATGATCCTCAAAAAGGGGTGCACTGGTCTGCTAGGATCTCTGTATAGGGGTGCATGTGTCTGCTATAATCCCAATATGGGGATGTATCGGTAAGTTATGATCCCTGTATAGGGGTGTATGTGTCTACCATGATCTCTACACTGGGACTAATGTGTCTGCTATGACCCCTGCACAGGTGTGAATTGCCTGTTAATCTCGGTACACGGGTGCATGCTGGGATCTGTGTATAGGTGTGTACTACCATGCCTGTTTAGGGGTGTATGTGCATGCTATGATCCTTGTATAAGAATGCACTAAGTGTTATGATCCGCGTACACGGGTGCATGCTGGGATCTGTGCATAGGGAGTGTATGTGTAGACTGGGATCTCCCTATAGGGATGTAGTTCCTGTTACAATCCCAGCATATGGGTGCATGCTAGGATCTGTGTATAGGGGTGCATTGTCTGCCAAGATTCCCATACTGGGGTGTATTCATTACAATCTGTGTATAGGAATGTACGTGTCTGCTATGATCCCAGTATTCATAGGAATGTATGTCTATTAGGATCCCCATATAGGAGGGCATGCTAGGCTCTGTGAATGGGAGGGCATGCTAGGATCTGTGTATGGGAGGGCATGGGCATGCCGGGATCTGTGAATAGGAGGGCATGGGCATGCCGGGATCTGTGAATAGGAGGGCATGGGCATGCTGGGATCTGTGAATAGGAGGGCATGGGCATGCTGGGATCTGTGTATAGGAGGGCATGGGCATGCTGGGATCTGTGTATAGGAGGGCATGGGCATGCTGGGATCTGTGTATAGGAGGGCATGGGCATGCTAGGATCTGTGTATAGGAGGGCATGGGCATGCTGGGATCTGTGTATAGGAGGGCATGGGCACGCTAGGATGCCCATATAGGAGTGTATATGTCTGCTAGGCGGAGTGTAACACCCGATCACTACCATCTCTGGTCTCCTCCGTCCAGTCGCCATGCTGTCCGCTCCCCATGCAGCTCCCGCATGAATCCCCAGCACAGCCGTGCCCGGTCCGTACACTGAGCCGCCAGGCCAGGCCCTGGGCACACCTAACCCCCCGTGCCCAGCCGGCAGCCCCAGGCCTCGCTTCCAGCCACCCCCTGTCCCCATGGAAGGATACTGAGCGCCAGCATCTTGCTCTGGTAGTCGAAGGCCACCACCTCTCCTTGGAGCCGCGTTTCCTGGCAGGTCCGGCATGAGACCTGGGAGCCGACGCTGAAATATTCCCCCGGAGCCGCCATCTTCCATCCGGCCTGCGTGACGTGCTGCTCGAACATCCCCCGACCTCAGCGCGCAACCTTAGAAGCCAACGTCGGCGAGTGGGCTGCCGGGAATTTACCTTTTAAGAAGTGCCCGCCCATCTCGCGAGAATTCGCAGTCGCCCTTTTGAAAGCTGGCACCCGCTAGCGTCAATGGGACGGAGCGGCCGCCATCTTGACGTACGACGTGCCACATAGAAAGACTAGGGCTCATGCTTCTTGCTCCGCCATTTTGAAAAAGGGATGCGTTTCAGGAAACGTTATTGATAATGAAAGAGGCAGTACAAACATACGATGTGAAATAGAATTTTTAGCCTTTCTTTTGTCTTCCAGGGAATCAAAGTATACCCTGTTTGCAAAAAATAAAAAAAAATATTAAAAGATATTTGAGGAAAATGTGTTCCCTAGATTGTCACTTTATATAACTACTTCAGCCCTGGAAGTATTTACCCTCTTCCTGACCAGAGCACTTTTTGCGATTCGGTACTGCGTCACTTTAACTGACAATTGCGCGGTCGTGCGACATTGTACCCAAATGAAATTGACGTCCCTTTTTCTCCACAAATAGAGCTTTCTTTTGGTGGTCTTTGACCACCTCTGCGGTTTTCATCTTTTGCGTTATAAAAAAAGAGCGACAATTTTGAAAAAAAAACACTATTTGTTACTTTTTGCTATAATACATAGCCAAAAAAAAATTTCTTCCTCAGTTTAGGCCGATATATATTCTTCTACATATCTTTGGTACATAAAATCGCAATAAGCGTATATTGATTGGTTTTCACAAAAGTTATAGCGTCTACAAACTATGAGAATTGATTTATGCCATTTTTATTATTTATTTTATTTTTTTTCCTGGTAATGGTGGCAATCTGTGATTTTTATCGGGAATGTGATATTGCAGTGGACAGATCGGACATTTTTGACACTGTTTTAGGACCAATGACATTTATACAGTGATCAGATCTAAAATAGACACTGATTACTGTATAAATGTCATTGGTAGAGAAGGGGTTAACACCAGGGGGGCAATTAATGCGGTTAAATGAGAGTCCCACAGTGAGTTCTAACTGTGTGGGGGCTGGGCTGGCAGGGGCATGACAGATCTAATTGATCACAATTACAGGGAACAGTATATCTGTCATGCTATCTGACAGAACGGGGAACTGCCGTGTTTACATTGGCGGTTCCCTGTTCTGCCTCTGTGCTAGCCGGCCACAATCACGCAGCGTGCGGCGGGCACGAGAGTGTGCCAACACGCGAACCAACGTTTATATACGGGGATTCGCACAGGGATGCCAACCTGCAGCAAGAAATATACGTTCTTATGGGGGAGCACAGTGGTGAATAAGGCACACATCTTGAGGATATCTGAAGAGTCAGGAATATATGTTTGGACATTTTTTTCGGAAATAGTCTTTTAGACTTAGTTCATACTACAGCGACTGGGAACCTGACTTGTGTCACCCCAAGTCGCTTGACATCAGAAATCACATTGAAGTGAATGAGAGCCGTTTTAATGTACACTACTAAAGTCACTCCGACTTCAAAAAAGGTTCCTGTACTACTTCAAGGTGACTTCTATCCGACTTGTGCCCATAGAATTCAATGGATCCAAGTTCCCCATCTATATTGAATCGACTGTGCTGGCCGGTTCACACCTAGGCGACTTGTCCAGGCAACTTGTGTCGCCCCAAGTCACCTCAAGTCGCTTGACATGAGAAATCCCATTGAAATGAATGGGAGCCGTCTTAATATACACTACTCAAGTCGCTCTGACTTCAAGGCGACTTCAGAAAAGGTTCCTGTACTACTTCAACGCGACCTCTATCCAACTTGTGCCCATAGAATTCAATGGAAGTCGCATCCAAGTCGGATCCCCATCTATATTAAAGCGACTTTGAAGGGACTTTACAGGAATAAGAAAATCATTTTTGAAGGCAACCCCCCTCCCTCTCTTCTCTGATGGGCCCCAGGCAAAGTCACCTGGCATGGAGGTCGCTTCAGGTTGCATTGTAAGTCGCGTTCAAATCGCCTAGCAAAGTCGCCCGCAAAGTCGGATCGCCTGGGTGTGAACCAGTCCCAAAAAGAAAATAATTTACACAGGTACTTCCCACGAATTACCCAGGCAACCCCCTCCCTCTCTTCTCTAATTGGCCACAGGCAAAGTCGCCTAGCATGGAGGTTGCTTTAAAGTGGTTGTCAACTTGTGACAACCACTTTAACCTACAGGTAAACCTATGATAAGGCTTACCTGTAGGTGCCCTGCATATCTCCCAAACCTGCACGGTTCAGGAGCTATGCAGTGTATTTGCTGTGCCGACGTAATGTCGGCACATGCGCAGTGAAGAGACGGCCTCCGTGCCATTCCTCCACTGAGACTGTGCCGTGACTGGCGGCTCCCGCGCACATGCACGGGAGTGACGTCATGCCACTCCGGCCAGTCACAGCGCTGGAGTCGCGGCCCCGGAAGGAAGAGGGGCTGAAGATGGATGCCGCCTGCACAGGGGACATCGCTGGATGTTGCTGGCTTCGTTTGCAGGTAAGTGGCACATAATCCCATTATGCTTCTAATTTACAGGGGTATGTAGAGGAAGTAAACCCCATCTGGGTTTACTTCCTCTTTAAGTAGCGTTGTAAGTCGCCCAACGTCACGCTGAAGTCGCGTTGAAGTTGCGTTCAAACTGCCTAGCAAAGTCGCACCCTGAATTTAGATCGCCCCTGTGTGAACAGGCTCTTATCACAACTTCACTGGATCACTGAATAATATTGATAGACTATTATAAGTAGATACAATTGTTACAATTTATTTTGTTTCAGTTTATCAACATTGTTTTAACACTGCAACATTTTTTTAGAATTTGACACACGGAAATTGATACACTTATCTTAGGCCCCTTTCACACTGGGGCTGGCGGGCGGTAGCGGTAAATCCCCGCTAGTCTCAGCGGGGATTTAGCGCTGTTATAGAGGCGCTACGGCGCCGCTATGCAGGCGGGTGCGGGGCACTTTTAACCCCCCCACAACGGGTTAAACAGGGGTTAAAAGTGCCGGTGCTCGGCGCTCCCGGAGCGGTGTACAGCCGCTACGGGAGCGCTGCCCATTGAATTTAATGGCAGGAGCGGTCCCCACATTCCTGAAAAATCATGCTTGCATGATTTTCTGAAGCGCTGCGCTAGCGCAACGCCTCAGTGAGAAAGCATCCATAGAGATGCATGAAAATAATATTTAGAGCGTTATTACAGCGGTAATTTTAGCGCTTTACCGCTGTAATAACGCTCCAGTGTGAAAGGGGCCTTAGAGATTAGATGTGGTTTTAGTATTAGCGCAGCATTTTCTGGTTTTAGCATATGTGTTGCATACTTATATTGGGAATGTGATGCCTGCTTAATGCGGAGTTCCACTGTATTTCAAGTTTATTAAAAGTCAGCAGCTACAAAAAGTGTAGCTGCTGACTTTTAATAAGCAGACACTCCCCTGTCTCCCTGTCCAGTGATGCGGCCGGCACGAGCCTCGGATCTTTCCCCCTCCCCTCTGGGGCGCCGTCATTGGCACTGTGGGCACAGTGACAGGAAGCGGCTTCAAGGAAGCGGCGCTGCACTTTGTGATTGATCCCGAAGTCTTCTAACCTGTCCTGTGTCCCATGAAGACTTCGGGAGGGAGGGGGAAGGAGTCCTTCCACTTCCAATTGCCTAAGGCGACCGGAACAGAAGTACCTGTAAAAATCTGGTATCCCCACCCCCCTCCCCTTCCCCAAAAGCTCAGTTTCCCCATCAGGAACTGGGGAGGAGGTCTTGAGTGGAACTTTTGAGTGGAACTTCACTTTAACCACTTGCCGACCGCCAACCGCAGGCGCCTGCGAGATCGAGCACTGTGAGCGTGCCCCGCCGGAGGCGCGCTCACTGTGTCAGGGGGAGGGGGCCAGGGAGCGGGTGCGGCAGACTCGATCTCCACCGGCTACCCGTGATGCCCCCCCCCCCCCAGAGTGAAAGAACGGAGGTCCGTGAATGTAAACACGGATCTCCGTTCTGTGAGATGGGGAAGGGCTGTGATCACAGCCTTCCTCTATATGGAAGCTGTGATCGCTCCCCTTCCCCTGCTAGGGCAGCCCCCATACAGTTAGAACACGCCCAGGGAACACAGTTAACCCTTAGAGCGCCCCCTGCAGGTTAACCCCTTCACTGCCAATGGCATTTACACAGTAATCAGTGCATTTTTATAGCACCGATCGCTGTATAAATGCCAATGGTCCAAAAAAAGTGTCAAAATGGTCCAACATGTCCATCCCAATATCGCAGTACCGCTAAAAATCGCAGATCGCCGCCATTACTTGTAAAAAAAATATAAAAAATAAAAACCCCAAAAATGAATTCTCATCATCTGTAAACGCAGCAACTTTTGCGCAAACCACTCAATAAACGCCGATTGCGATTTTTTTTAATCACAAATATGAGGAAGAATATAAAATCGGCCAAAACCTTTGAAAAAAATGTTTTTATATATTTTTTTTTGGATTTGTATTTTAGCAAAAAGTAAGAAATTTGGGTTTTTTTGCAAAATTGTTGCCCTTTTTTTGTTTATAGCAGCGATCAGAAATGACGCAGCGGTGATCAAATACCACCAAGAGAAAGCTCTATTTGTGGGGAAAAAAGGACGCAAATTTCATTTTGGTACAACGTCGCACGACCGCGCAATTGTCAGTTAAAACGACGCAGCGCCAAATCGCAAAAAGGGCTCTGGTCCTAAAGTGTGAAATCCTTCCGGTGCTGAAGTAGTTAAGCTAGTGGAAAGCCTTTATTGGTCAACAGGATTGCACTGACCAGTTAGACCCCTTTCAGTTTTCAGGCGTTTTAGCGCTAGAAATAGCGCCTGAAAACTGTCTCCCATTCACTTCACACTGGGGCGGTGCGCTTGCGGGACGGTAAAAAAAAAGTCCTGCAAGCAGCATCTTTGGGGCGGGTTGGGAGTGCTGTAAATAGCTGTCACGTGCCCGGCTTGCTAACGCCCGAAAACCAGCGCCGCTAAAACGACACTAAAGAACGGCAAAAATGACTGCCGCTTTAGCATGAAAGGGGCCTTAGAAATGCTTCCTAATTCTGGAACACCTTGATGGAAGCAGAAGCCTTAGATGTGCTTCTTGTTTTTCGGCATGGTCACATGACTTTGCTGACCAATGAGCTCTTGCCTTTATGAGCGTTATGGTGGATACCTACTCCAGTGTATGGCGCTCAAACAACTACACCAGCAGCACAGGTCCTCACGGCCACTATGTGCAATGGGGTTTGGAGGGGTGGCAAGGATATTTGGAGTTAGTTCACCTTTTCATTTTTTCTGAAAAGGTGAATTTACCCTTTAAGGTGACAGAGTCACTTTAAGGGACCATTCATACAGGAGCAGAGGGCTTTACCCTATCAAAAAAATAAAAACAAAAAGCAGCCCTATTTCTGGGCCTAGGAGTCATAGGGGTTGTCTACAGCCACTCATACAGACAGGATGGGGCTATATGCTGTAAACGCAAATCCAAGCATATACAGGATATACAGGTATGGATGTCCACCCTGGACTGAGGATGGGCTCAGGGCGAGTGCACGTGCCCGAGTCCACCGGTGAAGTGAACCCTGCACTGCGCTAATCAGAGGCAATGAGACATTCCCCAATCGCTGCAGCCGCGCATCGGTGAAATGTCTCACTGCCTGTAATTAGCGCAGTGCAGGGTTCACTTCCTGGCGGGCTCGGGCACAGCCCATCCTTACCCTGGACACAGGCAGTCTGCATCCAAGGGGTGCTTACATCTGTTCTTGTATGCATGTATATGCTCAGGTCTGCATTCACCTACATCCCATAATTGATTTGTACAGGCAGCTGTATGCAAAAATAGTGACTCTCAGGCACAGAAATACAATTTTCGCGCAGTGGAGCCCTTTGTGCCCATGAGGCCTAAAGCAGAATTTTTTTGCTGTTAGAAACTCTCACCATATGATTGTTTTAGGTTCCCATTCAAACAGCATACCTAAAATAAGTGAAAAAAAAGGTATATACAAAGGACTCTTGACTTGAATTGTTCCGAATAAATTGTAATTAGGGGACAAATGTTTAGGAGGGGTAAGTGCATTAACATAGAATGTAGAAAGCAAACAACACCATCAGACAATTTGCATTGAAAACAGACATTTAATTTGCACAACATTTGTAAAGATATGCAGATGCCAAACTGTCTCATCAACGCCTCACTTTATGTACAATCCTATCAATAGACTCTCCATATTGGAGCATAGATAGCGATGGATAAATTAAGGGCAGGTATGCCTGGGGTAAGGATGGGCTCAGGCGGGTTCGCAAGTGCACGTGCCCGCCGGGAAGTGATCCCTGCACTACACTAATCAGAGGCAATGAGACATTCCCTGATCACTGCAGCCACGCATCAGGGGAATGTCTCACTGCCTGTGATTGGCTCAGTGCAGGGTTCACTTCCCAGCGGGCTCGGGCACATGCACTTGCGAACACGCCCGAGCCCATCCTTACCCTGGGGGCAGCTCATTCTCCATTAAAGGCACAGGGGCGCACCAGAAGCCCAGCATAGCACGATGGGAGCTGAAGGCATCTATTGCATCCAATTCCAGCAGGCTAAAAAAATAAAAAGTTCCAGTAAAGCTGGCCATACACTAGTAGAATTTTGAAAATGTTTTTTTTTAAGAACATTTGTTTGATTTCTTAATGGTTAGTGGGATCAAATCGACATTTGTTTCTGACTGCAGGAAAAAGGAGCAGGATGGAATTTTTTTCTTAAACAAACAAGTTTCTAATATGAAATCTCAAAGTGCACGGTGGTGTAGTGGATAGCACTTTCGCCTAGAAGCAAAAAGGTCGCTGGTTTGAATCCCAACCATAACACTACCTGTCTGGAGTTTGCATGTTCTCCCTCCAAAGGCCTGCTGGTAGGTTAATTCAGTGGTTCTCAACTCCTGTCCTCAGGACCCACTAACAGGCCAGGTTTGCAGGATAACTGAAATACATCACAGGCGATATAATTTGCTGCTCAGTGATTGCAGTATTCTAGTCTGCATCTCCCCAAGGTAATACTTAATATCTGGCCTGTTGGTGGGTCCTGTGGACAGGAGTTGAGAACCACTGGGTTAATTGGATCCTGTCTAATTTGGCCCTAGTGTATGTATGAATGTGAGTTAGGGACCTTAGATTGGTAAGCTCCTTGAGAGCAAGGACTGATGTGAATGTACAATGTAAAGCGCTGTGTAAATTGATGGCGCTATTATAAGTACCTGAAATAAATTAAATAAAATAAGCTGCTGGCAATGGCACCGCTCCAATCGGTGTGACGCCAACGTTCCTGCACTACTTTTGGCGATTTCGGGTGCAACTTCAGTAGACATCTGCGCATGAAGCCGCACAGATGTCTTCCAAGTCGCACCTTAAGTCGTACTGAAATGCGGCTTTGAAATAGTGTGATTTCAGATGAAGTCGCAAGATTTCAAAGTCGCGTTCAATGTGAACAAGGGCTTAAGGTTTTTCACCTTAATGAATCCTATGCTTTAAGGTGAAAGTCCTTCTGTGCTGCAAAATCCCCCACAGCCCCCTCTTATATTTACCTGAGCCTGATCTGATCTAGCGATGAGCACGAGAGCTCACGCTGCCAGCTCTCGCTGCTGTCTCTCTGCTACCTGGGCAACAGTGGCGGTCGCTAATGAAGGGCGCAGGGGCGCCACCCCCCTAATCCATGCGCCTGGCCCCTAATCTACATGCAGGGTGCTGGACGTATGGATTCCAATTAGGGTTGCCACCTCACCCCTTTAAACCCAAACACATATCAATTACTCAGGTTCTGTGGTTGATTAAGGTGGTAATTAAACTCACTTGGTGCCTTACCTGGGTTAAATTAGCCTCAGAACCTGTGTTATTCATATGCGTTCGGGTTTAAAGGGATGAGGTGGCAACCCTAATTCCAATGGGTTTTTTTTTTTTTCGAAGCACCTAATTAGAGTCTGTGTCAACAGACACATGTATATGAACCAATAAATATATTTTTTTATCTATCAATCCATTTATCTACCACCCTTTGCTTCATTTAAAGTCCCAATTTCTCGCCTTTTCTTCTATTTCGATAGGGATGGAGGTTTAAAGTCCCAAAACCTCTGCTTTTGTAATATTTTTAAAAGTACTTTCAAACGACATTTGTCAAATGCACTGAATTTTCAAAGAAAGATTTCCAAGAAATGTTTGCACAGATATTTGTTGTAAAATCTACTAATGTATGGCCAGTTTTACATGCATATGGAAGAACTTTGCACACAGCATGTAAAACAAAATGTATTCCTTAGCACACGTACTTACTAGCCATCAAAAAAAAAAAATTGCTAAAGCTTTTTAAAAATTAAAATGTATGTAAATTTCTCATATTTGCTCCCTTTTGGTCTATTAAATACACCACTTAACGTGTTGCTCTGTGTTTCATTTAGTTCAAGAGTTTGCAAGTACAAAAAATGACATGTTGATCTGCCAAAAAAAGCACTCAGCAACTAATTCCTGTTGTGGACTGACAACACAAAGCATTTTTTATGGACTCAGCCCGGGTTCACATATGTGTGATGCGGGAATCGGCGGGATTACAGAGTCGGTTCCCGCATTGCATACTTCCTGCAGGCAGTTCACACTGCCTTCTGCAAACCACTGCGGGTGTCATTACACAGTTAATGACATCTCCAGTTTTGTTCACAGATCGCAGTGTGAACTGTGAACTCGCAGATGAATCGGATCGAATAGATGAGAACACCCATGTGATGCGATTCCACTGCAGGAAAAAAAAGGTCCCTGAACCTTTTTTTTTGTGAATCTAATGCGAGTTCAGCCATACAACTGTATGGCTGAACTTGTATTGCTCAGAGATTGCATGTGATCGGCATCTGCAATGCGGGGACAAATCACATGCGATCCCTGAGATCGCACAAATGTGGACCCGGGCTAAATGGTGTCAGCCATTCCCAGTTGTCTTTTGTTAAACTGCTCAGACTCTCCCCTCATAAGCCAGCCATAGATGGTTCCTCCCTGCTGAACCGGCCACGATTCAATCCATCTATAGGCAGGCTGACCCTAGTCAATCCATCGATCGACTTGGGTACAACTGGCATGTTGGATTTCTAGCATGCGGTTATTGCCAATGGCTACCTGCTATACCTGCTAGCAATAATCATTGTGTTCTCTCCAACCTCCAGCAGGGAGAGCACAAGAACTGTGAGGGAGGTATTCTGATTGTGTTGATGGGGGAATCAAGCAATTTCTTTTTCTGCAACCTGTGGTTGGAAGGAAAATCGAATCATCTACAGCAGGGATATGCAATTAGAGGACCTCCAGCTGTTGCAAAACTACAAATCCCATCATGCCTCTGCCTCTAGGTGTCATGCTTGTGGCTGTCAGAGTCTTGCTATGCTTCATGGAACTTGTAGTTCTGCAACATCTGGAGGTCCGCTAATTGCATATCCCTGATCTACAGCCTGCCTCATATCTCTATAGCATTAAAGTAGCATTCCGGGCTAAACCTAATTAATCTTAAAAACGTCCCCTATGCTGAGTACCTGTGTATACTTATTTTCAACCCGCTCCAGTCCGATCATGTGATCTGGTTCCCCTGCACTGTCTGCAGGGGAAAGAAGAGAGCAATGACAACGGATGGGCCGTAGGAGTCTATGGGTGACATCACTGTTCCAGGCTTTACCAGCTGTTGTAAAGCGCTCTCTCCTCTCCTCTGCAGCCGCCCCTGGCTGACAGAGGAGAGATCACGTGATTGGACTTATATATAAGTATATATATTTTTCTTACTTAGGTAAAGCCGGCCATAGATGATTTGAATCTTGGCTGGTTCAGCAGGGACCGGTGGAGATTCAAACCATCTATGCCCAGGCTGATTGTACCCAAGTCAGTCATCGATTGACATGGGTACAATCAGCTTGTCGGAATTTTTTGCCATGCGATTATTGCCAGTGGCTATAGCTGCTAGCAATAATCACTGTACTCCCCCGACCAGGACAGCTTCCTGCACCCCACCCCAGAAGAACACAATAGCTCTGTGGTTGCAGAAATGAAAATCACATCATCTATGGCCTGCCTTATGGCCCATACACACGGTGCGACGGTCATACAACAATGGTCGCACAACAGCTTGTTGTACGATAATTCGACCATTAGTACACGCGATTACAACAGCCGACGTTCGACAATCGTACAGCAGAAGTTGGCTGAGCAAACTAGAAAACTATTGTTGGCCAACAAGGCGTCGTATGACTGTTGGCTCGTGTGTACAGAAGTTGGCCCAACAAAAGTTGAAAGTGCAAACACGCATGCTCGGAATCCAGGGAGTGTTCGGTCATGTAACCTGTGTTCCTAATTCACGAATCACATTTACCTGAACCTCCTCGTTATACCCTCATGACACGTCACTACATTCGGCTTTGTTGGCCGATTACTTGACTCATGTCAGTACGCTAGACAAAACCGCCAACAGCCTATTGTTGACCGTGCGGTCATACAACAGTCGTAATGTGTGTACGAGGCATAAGTCAGCATAAGTTTTAGGAGGGGGCGAGGGAGCATTTTTAAGAATATTTAGGTTTAACCATGGAATTCTACTTTAAGGCCTAATGCACACTAGACGCTTTTTCAACCTCCCCTGAAGGATTTATTTGACAGCTAGAAACCGACGTTTCAAACGGCCGTTTAGCCACGTTTTACATGCTGCGTTTAGCCGCGATTTGGCGCATTTGCATCTAAAATGACAAACGCCTCTACACCAAACGCTGCTAAATGCGAGTTAGGCGTTTAGGCGCGTTTACAAGCTGTTATAGGCATTTGGCGTTTCAAATGAATCTGCACTTCCGTCTGAACACATTTTTTTGCTTTCTAAAAAAAGCTTCTAAACTCATTTGCCTGGAAACACTATAAATGACCCTGTGTACACGTACTGATAAGATAACATAGAGGAGAGTTCAGGGGCAGCTGAAAAAAACGCCCAACTGCCCCTAAACGTCCGTTTACCAGAAGCCGTGTACATGAGGCCTAATGCTAATCATTCCATAGTCCAAGATAAGAACTCTGAGAAAACAAGGAAGTGTGGAGAAGGTACAGAATAGGTTTTTTTAATTAAATCAACCTTTTTTTTGCTCTTATCAAACAGATATAACAAAAAACTTTGAATTGTAAATTAATCAGACCAACTTAGAGCAAATAATTAGAGACATTCATTGTTAGGGTTTTTAATCTACTTTAAGTGCATAAATTACCTATCTATTGTGTCATAAATCCAGAGCTGTACTGGATATGCTTCCTGTGTTATTTCAAGGAGTTTATCTAGTTCTTGTCTTGCACTACAGAACAAGTAGTTCTTAAGGCTGATATACACTATGAGAAAATCGGGCGAACGATCGTCCTGTTTTCCTCGATGTTTCACAGCAAGTCAGAACCGATGAAAGAAATAATGTACAAAATACTCATATGACAAAAATCATATGAAAATGGTACACATTAAATGAAAATATTTTCTGTTCATGCATGAGAAAAATTTTGGAGTTTGTCCCTTCCAAAATTTTGGTTTGCAAAGTCTGAATCGGATGTCGAAAATTGTGCACACACTATACAAAAATCAAACGATTGTGCATCGTAGGGAAGTTTTCTTCCTATTTTCTCATAGTGTGTACCCCCTTTATGCTGTGGAGATCAAGAAATTGAAATAAGTTTTGAGCAGTGGCGGAGAAGGGGTGCAAAGCTGAGCAATGTAAAAGAGGGGTGCAGGAGTACATAGGTGAGCAGTGATGGAAGAGGGGTGAAGAGGTGAACAGTGATGGAGAAGATGTGAAGAGGTGGGTAGTGGTGAGGAAGGTTGACAGAGGTACAGAGGCAAGAAGTGGAGGAAGAGGTGAGCAGTGGGGGAAGGGGGGTGCAGGGGTACAGAAGTGAAAAGTGATGGCAGAGGGGTGCAGGGCTACAGAGGTGAGCAGTGCTAGAAGAAGAGTGTAGGGGTACAGAGATGAGCAGTGCTGGAAGAGCGGTGCAGGGGTACAGAGATGAGCAGTGGTGGAAGAGAGGTGCAGGGGTACAGAGGTGAGCAGTGGTGAAAGAGGGGTGCAGGAGTACAGGGATGAGCAGTGCTGGAAGAGGGGTGCAGGGGTACAGAGATGAGCAGTGCTGGAAGAGCGGTGCAGGGGTACAGAGATGAGCAGTGGTGGAAGAGGGGTGCAGAGCTACAGAGGTGAGTAGTGGTGGAAGAGCGGTGCAGGGGTACAGAGATGAGCAGTGCTGGAAGAGGGGTGCCGGAGTACAGCCGTAAACAGTGGTGTAAGAGGGGTTCAGGGGTACAGAGATGAGCAGTGGTGGAAGAGGGGTGAAGGAGTAAAGAGGTGAACAGTGGTGGAAGAGGGGTGCAGGAGTACAGAGATGAGCAGTGGTGGAAGAGGGGTGCAGGAGTAAAGAGGTGAACAGTGCTGAAAAAGGGGTGCCAGGGGTACAGCTCTTAGCAATGGAGG